>OVBE01000415.1:0-51484 GCA_900406425.1 Iberis pinnata
GGCCTGATACATGCTTGTTTTTGGAAATGTTTTTCGTGCTTGCTTTCCTAGTAGGCACGAGCAGAGTGCATGTTTGATCTCCCAAGTCCACAATCGAGCACTTCTTCCAGAAATCCTCCAAAATCACCGCATGAGCACCAGAAAAATGATGCAAACCCCCCCTGGAAAAGTCATACTCAAGTGCACGATCGATCCCTAAGGTGTCCGGTCGAGCACTTCACCCGAGAATTTTTAAAAGATCCATAACCCTGTATTTGGGAGAAGTTTCTTTCTACCCTTATTTTATATTCAATATATATTTTATTCTTTTGATTATGATTTCTTCTTTGATATTTATTTGTGTTTACGTTTCAATGTCTGAGTGGTTCTCTTGTTAGGTTTTAGGTTTCCCAGGGAAACCATGTTTGATTGTTAGGTTTTATCATAAAGGGATTGAAATTGTTAGGTTCTCAGTCTATATTTGATCTTAATGCTTGAATTAGAGTAGCTAACTAGTTCATTTAATTTAGATTAATAAATACAAAGGGGTTGGTTTAGAAATCTGACATAATCTAGATGAGTAAATGTCTTTGCTTCCGGGAGTTTTGTCTTAGGGGTTTATGAACTTATTAAATTTGAATTGTAATGCATGTTGGAATTATATGAATACGGCGAGATTTTGTCTTTAGTAATTCGAACATAGAGATTAATACTTCGGGAGAAGATTAATCTAATTTTATGTCTTTTGAGTTGAGAACTATTTTCAAAGTAAATCCTTGCATGATAACCTGACTTTTAAACCTGACTACTTGTGGAATTCTCTATTGCCTGACGCTTTTAGTTTTTTTTATATACAACCGTTTACTTATTGCTTTTATTCATTATTGTTCACAAAACAACTCTTATTTATTTTATTAGTTTGATTCGAAATTGAATTGAAAGTCCTGCTATCTAGTCTCTATGAGATTCAACCCTATCTATGTTACATTGATATGTTCTCTGTAGTATAGGTTTATGATTTGAATTTTAAGTTGATCTCTTATCTTAATCTAAGCTTAAATAGGAAATATTCATTTTCTCTCAAAATTGTTTCAAGCTTAAGTTATCAAATATGGTCTTGGAGTATTCATAGAAGTTGAAGACAATTGATGTTAGCTTTTTATAAAAGTGGTTTTAACATGTTCCAACCGGTGAATCAAAAATTATACTTGATTTACTGTAGACATATCTAAGCAATTGTGCGACTTGATAGATACAAATAGTGAGAATTTCCGGATCTTATTTCATAGTTTAGGATCCAAAATTAGCTCAGGGGAGCCAAAAAATTAATTTCAACTTGTTTATTTAAGGTTTTAGACTTTGTAAAAGCAAACAATTTCTTTAGGTTTCACTACAGGAAAACCCTACATTGATAGCATTCCACGATAGCGCAAATGCTATTATAGATGATGCAAAATTTTCAAAACTTTTTAATGGCGCGATTATAACGCTGTTATATAATTTCCTAAGGCGGTAACATAAACCGCCAACACTTAGCAAAATTTAGTCTATTTCCCTCTAATTCTCGTCTCACTTAGCCAATATTTATTTAATGGTTAATATTTTTTTTCATTTCTTATCTTCTAAAAGTTAACTTTTTGGATTTGAGACATATTCTCCTCTTTGACGCATGGCGAAGAGATTGAATCTTCCCATCTTCTCCTCCTCTTCCCTTCTTCTTCCATCTAACTGGAATAGATTATTGCTTCATCTTCTCCAAATCATCTAAGAAGGAAGCTTCAAATCAATCGATGGCTATAGAAGAGAAATTTTCTGCTTTCTAGCTACTGAAATCGATGGTGAGTAAATTTTCTCAAACGATCTAACGTAGTCAGTTTGTAAAGACATAATTGCTGGAATTGGTAATTTTAAGGGTTGGTAAAAAATGGGAAGGACTTGGTAAAGATAAGCAAGGGATCTAAGGCTATGTGTTAAAGTGCATGCCATTATAGATATATTGGGTTAACTCCACTTTGTGATTGTGTCAGCTCGAGAATGGAGCGAGGAAGAGAGCCCAACAAACAAATTAGTCTTTATTGGTTAGACTCCATTTAACATTATTGCTCCTATTACTGTTATTTTTTCCTATTGAATCTTGTAACTGAATATGTGCAGGATACAAACTGAACGAAGAAGCTCTTAAAACTGTGATAAGAGACTGCAGACCCTAACTTTCAGTGAAAGAACAAACTATATAGAACTGGTTTGTTTTCTTTTTCTTTGTTATTTTTATGAAGTGGTGTTTATAGAGCTACTTTGCAGTTATAACACTTAGTTCTATAACATTCTCAAGAAATTGAAAGTGCTAATGGCTCGGTGGCTGTCTCAATCTTTGTTTTCAACTAATCTCTTTGAAAGCTTGATATTATTTTAATCTTATTTTGTTAGTGATATTTACATCAAGCAGCACATAACAAGTATGATGATGGAAAAACTACTTTTTGTTGGCTTTGGTATTGGTTTAGCTGCAATGGTCAATTCTTCTTGCTCTTTTGTTTTCTTATGTACATCTTAGTGCCATCTTTTTACTGGTGAATGATTCTTGTTCTATAGAGAAATCGAGATTAGTTATTGTTTATGACCTTTGATTGATGAGTTGACTTCTCCATTGTGTGAATTAGTTGCTGCTTTCATAGATTTTGAAAGACTTGTCTATTTTAAGAAGTTAATGCTAAGAAATATATAATAATATCATTTTCTGCTTATGCTGCTTTCAAATATTTAAGACTGTTTATTTACCAATTTTATTTTCTTTGTTTAAGTTATTTTTAAATACTAAATATTATTTCTGGTCTTTTTCATCTCTATGATTGTGGAATGGAAGAGATCATATCGAGTTCAAAATGTGTGCAATTCTTAGATCGTATATCACCAGCTGTTTTATTCCCCATGTTGTGTTGTATTCTTTTGAAGAAGAAGACCATGACGTAACCTGGGAAATATAACAATTGCTGAAAGATCCAAAGACTAACACGCATTGCGACTCGATATGATTCTTTGACATTTGTTAATGTTTTTTCAGAGTTCCTAGACTTTGCAGGTGACTAAGGTATGTTCGTGAATAAGTTCCTAGATATCAGGTTCTTCCTTTCATATTGTTGTATAGGTTTTTCGTTTGATTGTATTATTATCAATTGCACAAAGTTTGTAATTCTATACAATTATATATATAAATATTGGGTTTGTGTAAATTGTGTTAGTAGCATGTGCTTAATAAGTGATAAGTATACATATATGTTTTGGTGGTATGATGGTTTTAACAAACTGTAACAATTTAGTTTATTAAAACTAATAAGACAGTATAAAACATTGTAAAACCTTGCTAAGTATATAATTAAACATTGTGTTAGTAGCATCTACTTGATAAGTGATAAGTATACATATATGTTTTGGTGGTATGATGGTTTTAACAAACCTGTAACAATTTAGCTTATTAAAACTAATAAGCCAGTATGCATGTGCTTGATAAGTGATAAGTATACATATACAAACCTATAACTTTACATATTATAATTTTTTAAATAAATATTCTAATAAAACATTTTTCTTATTAAAAGTTATAAAAACCTTAAGTTATGATGGACAAGTCATGGGTCCATATTGGCAGGTATGGATTCTGACAAATTAGGTTTAGTTTTTTATTATTTTTATTAAAGGTTTTAATATAACCTTTAATATTTTTTATTCCCCCTAAAGTGCTGATCCTGAGTATGAAAGAGGTGCTTGGACGTTTGTTAAGTCTGTAGTTTCAATATTAGGTGACATTGATGTCGTTGTTTGCTCATGCATTGACTATCGCAATGTAGTTCGTCTCAAGCAATGAGGTTGTCTCGCATCTTGTAACAAGAGGAATGGATGAGAAGGCGGAAGCACTGGTATCATCATGGAGAAACATAGCCATATGATTCATGTGTAAGCAGCGAACATAAATGGAAGGATGATATTTTGGGTTTATATAAAGCAGCTGCATTGTTAGATGAAGGGTTAGCCAATGACGGTCACTTTGGTGAAATTGCAGAGGCAACTGACAAAAAGAAGATGAATTTCTTGCACAATTAGCTGATGCTCAGAAACCCTTATATCCTAATTATGTAAATCATAGCAAGCTATTTGCAATTGTCCCGATGTTTAGACTTAAGACACATAATGGATGGTCTGATAAGAGTTTCAATGATCTATTATATATGTTACCAAATGATAATTTCTTGCACACATCATTGTATGAAGTGAAGAAGTTTCTAAAAAAATTTGATATGGGATATCAAAAGATTCATGTATGCGTAAACGATTATTGTCTATTTAGGAAAAATTTCAAGAAGCTTGACAATTGTCCTAAATGCAAAGCTTCAAGATGGAAGATCAATATGCACGCTGGTGAAGTCAAGAAGAGTGTCCCACAAAAAGTTTTCAGATATTTTCCCTTAATTTTAAGATTAAAAAGGATGTTCAGATGTGAAGAAATGGCCAAGGATTTAAGATGGCACTTTAATAACAAAAGCACAGATGGAAAGTTTCATCACCCGGTAGATTATGTGACATGGGATCAGCTGAATGACAAGTACTTTTCCTTTGCAACTGAAGAAAGAAACGTCCGTCTAGGACTTTCCATAGATAGGTTTCATCTATTCAACATGAAGAATACTAAGTATAGTTGCTGGTCTGTACTACTAGTAAATTACAATTTGCCTCCTGATAAATGTATGAAAAAGGAAAACATAAAGCTGTCATTGCTTATTTCAGGTCCTCAACAACCTGGAAATAGTATAGATATCTACTTAGAACCACTAATAGAAGATCTAATTCATTTATGGAAAAATGGAGAGTTGACATATGATGCATTTAGTAAGAATACATTTAATCTGAATGTTATGCTTCTATTGACAATCAATGATTTTCCAGCCTATGGAAATCTAGCTGGATGCAAAGTGAAGGGTAAAATGGGTTGTCCTATATGTGGGAAACACACAGACAACATGTGGTTGAAGTTTAGTAGGAAACATGTTTACATGGCTCACAGAAGAGGTTTGCCACCAACACATATTTATAGGGGAAAAAGACTTGGTTTGATGGAAAAGTTGAATATAGGAGAAATGGTAGGATATTATCAGGTCAAAATATATCACGGAATCTGAAATATTTCAAGAATGACTTTGGGAATCTTACAAAATCTTGGATTAATAGGAAAGTGATAGAATTCAGTATCTCTGATTCTGAAAATGAAGATGGCTCAAGTGAATCTTAGGAAGAAGATTTACCAGTTGATGAAGATGAGTTATCAAGGTGGAAGAAAAGATCAATTTTTTAAACTGCCTTATTGGGAGGAAGTACCAGTTAGGCATAACTTAGATGTTATGCATGTGGAGAAAAATGTGGCTACTAGTATTGTTGCAACATTATTACATTGTGGAAAGTCAAAGGATGGACTCAATGCACGTAAAGATCTGAAACTACTGGGTATTAGGACTGATTTGCATCCTACTACCAAAGAAAAAAGAACTACCTTCCACAACTCCTTGGTCTTTGTCAAAATCGGGGAAGCAAATTTTTTGTAAGAGACTATTTCACTTTAAAGGACCAGACGGATACTATTCCAATATTGCAAGAGGCTTATCAGTAGAGGAATGAATAATATCAGATCTAAAATCACATGATTATCATGTGTTGATGCAACAATTTCTTCCAGTTTTACTTAGAGGTCTACTACCTAAAGGTCCTAGGTTAGCCATTGTACGCTTATGTGCGTTTTTCAATCAATTGTGTCAAAGAGTGATTGACAGGGAACAAATTGTTGTGCTCGAGATTGAAATAGTGGAAACTCTATGCATGTTTGAAAGATTTTTTCCTCCAAGTTTCTTTGATATAATGTTGTATTTAACAGTACATTTAGGAAGGGAAGCAAGACTTTGTGGACTTGTCTATTTTAGGTGGATGTACCCATTTGAAAGGTACATGGAAATCTTGAAAGATTTTGTATGTAACACTGCAAGACCAGAGGGTTGTATTGTTGAGTCATATCTAGCTGAAGAATGTGTAAGAATTTGTAGTGATTTTCTTAGAAAGACTACAAATGTGGAAGAAAAACAAGAGAGAAACATTGAGTTTGAGGGAAAGTCTATACTTGATGCTCTTCCAATATCAGCAGCAACTATAGTTACCCTTAGTGATTCAAAGTTAAAAATAGCTCATCTTGCGGTGATCCAGTATACGGAAGAGGTGGACTCGTATGTGGAGTAGGTTTAACCAATTACTAATCTCATTATAAGATTTCACATATATGGATCACTGACCATTATTTCCTTAACCAGCTTGCATCTACAATATCTGCAAGACACATATACGAGATGCAACCGCGATGCAACACACTTACACAAAAAAATTTCCAGGATGGTTAAGAGATCATGCAAGAATTACACTTTAACACAATAAATTTAATTGTTGGCATATGAATGTCATTTGTTTTATGATTTTTAGATATCAATTACATATGAAAGTCATTCAGATACATTAAAATAGTTGGCATATGGTCCAAGAAGTACTGCAAGGTCATACACAAGATACATAGTGAATGGTCAAAGGTTCCAAACAAACTTAGTTCAAAGGAAAAGTCAAAATAGTGGGGGTACTATATGAGGCAACAGCAATGTGTAGAGCTAGTGCTAAAGTCACATCACATGTTGTTGATTTACTAACATACTATGGCAGAGTAGTAGACATACTACTGCTAGATTACAATGTTTTCTACATACCGATTTTTAAATGTCATTGGGCTGTTAAGAGTAACAGAGTTAAGGAAGAAGATGGATTCACACTAGTTAACCTTAACCAAAGTTAAGTACACTTTACAAAAGATCCATACATATTAGCATCTCAAGCTAGACAAGTATTGTACTCAAGAACAAATCATGCGTCGAGTTGATATGTAGTTATGAAAGGACCTTCAAGAAGATATACTGACGGAGAAGTCGAAGATGTACATGGAAATATTGGACCACTACCAGTTATTATTGACATGAGTACTGATAGTGAAGAAGCTCGGAGTGCCCGCTTAGATTGTGAAGGAATTTATGCTTGAGATTCACACCATTGATACTTGATGGAATACTATTGTGATTTTATTGGAATTTTACTTTATTTTTAATATAAACTTCTATTTGTTTGATCATTTTATAAAAAATTTGTTATGGTGTTGATTGAAATTGGTATGGCAGATAATGAGTATTGTTAACTTATGATTTAGGCAAATTAATATGGGTCGTGCCAAGAAGAATGCAGGAAAAAGAAAGAGAAAAGAACCAAATGAGGCTATTGAATTTGTACAAACAATTTCACCAGGAGAATTTATACAAGAAAAAGAGTTAGAGCAGAATGATGAGGGCCATCGAGAGGAAGGAGAGCAGCATATAGGGAAGAATGATAAAAGAGAGAAACAGTTGAATGAAGATAAACTATTAGAAAAAGAAAATCTAGATGAGATGATGATGAAGGAGATAAGATCTTGAATGAAGATGAACTATTAGAAAAATAAAATCTAGATGAGAATGATGATGAAGGAGAGAAGGTCTTGAAAGAAGATGAACTATTAGAAGGAGAAGATCTAGATAAGAATGATGAGGAAGGAGATAAGCGTATGAATAAAGATGAAATATTATAAGAGGAAGAGCTAGATCAGAATGATGATGGAGGAGATAAGCAGAATGAAGAGAATAAACAAGATGAGCGTATTGATCTACCAAAACCAAAAACAGAAAGGACCAACAATGATGAGACATATGGCTAAGGATCCAAATGTGAAAGAAAGAGTTGAATTTAGCGAGATGGGAGAACTTTTTGGTCCTGCATCTGTGAAGTTATCATCATATTTAGGTCCATTGATACGTGAACACGTACAAATTGTTATTGAAGATTGGAGAAAGATAAGTCCAATATATAAAAACGATCTGATGGAAATGTTCAGGTAATTTTTTTTATATTTGTTTGCTTTACATATCAGCTGTTTTATGGTTACAAAAACTGGCTTATGGAAAATTTTGAGATTGAATGCATGCAAGGTTTGATCTCGATGAGGAGTTTTAAAAGACTGCTATTCTTAAGCATATGGGATGTCTATGGAGGGCATCTAAATCACATATGGCTAAAGAAATAAGAACTGTTGCAACAACTAACCAGCAGAGAATATAACTTAAGCCAAAGAATGTGACTATTGTTGAATGACGTAAATTTGTAAAACTAAAAACCAACAATGAATTTGAGGTAATAGTACTTTGTTAATTAAATGAATTATATGGATAATGATATTCTATATTTATATTGTAGGTTGTGAGTGAAAAATTCAAGGAAAAGAGAAGAAATCAGATTCCCCACACTTGTAGTCGCAAAGATATGGTTAGATTAGCTGAATGCATAGTAAATAAGTTAATAAATTTCATATTTTAGACTATCAAAACTACTAGCACTAACATACGTGTTTTTTATTTTAATCAGAAGAAAGAAAGTGCGAAACCATCCTTTGTAACAAGGCTGAAAGTATGGGTGAAGTCGCACACCAAGAAAGATGGATCACCACTTAATACATATGCTGCAGAAAAGTTTGTAAGTAGTATTATTTTATTGAAATGTAACATATTTTAATTTTGCAATCGATGAATTATTTAATTTTTGTAGAAGAAAGCAGCTGAGATAGTTGATATTGGTAGTCAGTCAAGTAAAAAAATCCACAAGAAGATCAACTCTGTCAACTCTTAGGAGCTGATAATCCTGGTAGGTTGAGAGCAATGGGTAGAGGGATGAATATGAGTAAGTTTTCCTGCAAACAAATAAAGAATAAGTATATGAAAGACATGCAAGAGAAGCAGTTTACCTTGATTCAACAAGTGAATGAATTGCAAGAAGAGATTGCCAAAATGAAGACACAAGTTAGTTTTAAATTTTAATTAGCTTGCATTTAGTTTTAAATTTTATAGACGTTTATTTGTTTGTAACAGAGACCAGAAGGTGAAGTATGGGAGACATCTGCTGCAAAAGTAAGTACAACCTAAGTTAGTCTTGGTTAGTTTTCTGTTAAGTTGACTCATAAATTTTCAATTAAATATTTTGTAGAGTGTTACAAGGAAACTGCAGCCTAAGTGTGTCTTGGTTGATTGGTGTGATAATGAAATGATGTTGCCGAGGGGCGTTTTATGTCTTCTGATCTAGAATTCTTAGTCGGTAATATTCCGTTAGGCCCTAATGCTGTTAAAGTTTTGGTTGAATATGCTTCCAAGAAAGAAGCATTTCTTTGGAGACCTCTACCCAATTTTTTCACTTTTGAACAAGCTGTTGGAGAAATTATTGCATGGCGTGATACTAAGTGTGTTATTTCAGTATGGGGATCCAACCAGAAGTAAATATACCAAAGGTAATTTTTATATACATGTTTAGTTATGTTTCAGACTGGTAGTGAAATGGAAAGGGGTTAACAATTGTTTACATGTAACAGAGCCCTAACACAACTTCTTTGAAGAAATGCAACCTATTAGAATATTTCATCATGTGATGAGGTTGTGGCTGAGGGTTGTTGGCAGTGCAAAGATTCAAAGGCGTTGGTTAATGGATTACCACTTGGACTAAATGCAGTAAATGTATTTGTGGATATGGTCATAAAACCAGAAACATTTCTATGGAGACCTTCAGTAGACATGGCATACATGTCAGATGCTTCCCTGGGTTTTATTTCTTGGCCTATAAATAGAGTTATCTTCGAAGGCCCCACGAATATGATCATGACATGTGAAAAATCACCTGCTAGTACAAAGGTAGATGCTTCAGGTTCAAAAACTCCAACCAAGACCTCTCCACCAAGCAGAAAAGGTCAAGATTCAGGTTCTAAATTTGCTATCCCTGAATCTCCTGTAAGGAAACACGTACAAGTTGATTATCCATCCCCTCTTAGAAGATCAAAGGTATCACATATTCATCTCTCTTATTTTCGTATATGGCATGCACTCTTGTTGATTAGTTAAGTTATTTTAAATTTGATGTTATATGTGTGATTACTTGTTTAATAAAAGGAAAGTGTATGATTGACACTGAATGATTAGATTCTGATAATGCATTGTTGTGATTACTAGCTTAGTATTATTAGAAAACTTTCTTTTGAGTTTGGATGCTCATAAATTAGATTCTGACACTGAATTGTTGTATTTACCGGTTTAGTATAATAAGACATCTTCTTATTGAGTTTAGATGGTAATGCTTATATTCTTGCACATCATTGTTGAGATTACTGGTTTAGTAATAAGACACCTTTCTTTTGAGTTTGGAAGATCATGATTTGATTATGATTACTTTATGAACATTACAACGCACCATTCAGACGGAGAGTACAAAGAAAAATCAGAAGTGCACAACTCAGATTGAGGGTCCAAAGGAAAATTAGAAATGCAAGCTGATGGACATTACAGGAAAGAAACGGGTTGTTACTGAAGGACGTTGGGTTATAAACGACCCAAATAACAAAGTTCATTTGATTCCACTAGGTCCTAAAGGAGTTAGTGTTTCGGTTGATGTTATTAAAATCAGCAGTGTTCAAGTCTGAAGGCCATCTGATGAAATAGAGTTGCTAGGGGATACACTTGGATCATGCATTGCTTGGCCTGAAGACAAAGTAATATTGGTATAAACCTGGTAAGTTTGAAATCTATGTCTGGTTTTTGAAATATAAGACTTGAAAAGTAGTATGTATAATAATGGAACAAAATTTTATGAATATTGTGTTTTTAAATTTATCATATATTTGAATATGTTTTTTTTTAATTGCATTATTGTACTACAATCAGGTTTACAAACAAATCAACAACATATAAAATGTGCCATCAAATGCATATTAATAGCAAAACATAAAAAACATTATGGCATATTATAGCAATATAACATAACGCTATCGTAAATATTGGCCTATTATAGCAATATAATATAACACTCTCGTAAATATTGGCTTATTATAGCAATATAACATAACGCTATCGTTAAAGAATACATATTATAGCAAAATAAATAAATGCTATCGTAATCGGAGACATATTATTGCAAATAAAATTAGCGCTATCGTAAACAAAGGTATATTATAGCAATTCACAAGAACACTATCATAAAATGAGTCATATTATAGCGCCAATTACGGTAACGCTATTGTTTAATATCACATATGATAGCACCAAAAACAAAATGCTATTATATAGCTTTGATTTATGATAGCGTTACACTATCAAAAATAAACTCTACGATAGCATCTACATACATAGCGATTATGAAAATGCTACCAAAGACGTATAATAGCGCTGATCGTATGGTATCAATGAAAGGTTTTCTTGTAGTGTTTTTGAGTTTTTTTCCAAACCATCTTTTCATTATATAAAAAATAAAGGAGAAGAAAACTCCCAATTACAAAAATTCTCAACACAGGAATAAGCTATACAAATTGATAAAAAATACTTAAAATAGACTAGGATAAGGAGGAAACTAATCCTATTGACTTTAAAAAATCCACTAAGGAGTGCATTGAAACTGCCAATAGTAACTTCGAACTTGGAACGCCTTACCAAATGTTGTGATTCCGAATGCAACATTTGCGAACAAGTTCCTACTTCATAAACTGTAAAAAAAAAGCCTTCAGAGCTAGCAATCTCATAATATTCTCTGCAATTAACATTCTACAAGGAGAGGTTATTTAGACAAATATATCCATAAAGGAGTGACAAAGCCTTGGGATTAAACTTGTAAAATTAGTAACAACTAGAACATGTCTAGTAAATACCTCAATACAAGGTAAGATTGGTACACTAAAGAAGTACCCAAAGCGATCGACATCAACTTCCAAGAAAGAAACTTGAGCTATGGAGGATAGATAGTAACAATCACATCTAGTTGAATCCAACTTACTCTCATAATTAACCACATGATAAGAGAAAATAAAACCTTTCATAAAGAGAATAAAAGCTGCACATAGCATTAAACGACATAACATGAAAGATTTCTCATGAAAATTTAAAATACTGACAATACCGTAACGTAGTCGAAGAGTTCTGCATGGACTAAAACCACTTGGAAACACCGAGAGAGAGCGAGTGGGTTGGAGGAAAAGGTCGTCCAAAACTGGGGATGCAAAATTTAACATAAGGAAAACCGCGACGTAGATATGAGCTACTTTGATGATGGAGATCTCAACCAAAAATAGTCTTCCACATCAAGAAATTTGACGGATAAAACTGTACAAGACAATAAAAGCTCGCATAACAACAAGAGAGAATTGAATGTAGGTCATTCCGCAATGCGACACCTAGCATTCACAACAACCCATCCAATGACATAGAATTAAAAAATTGCACACTACCTTAACCATGACATATTCCAAGGGATAAAAATGTTATATCGAATGCCCCAATCATGTCAGATTAGCCTTTCTTCAAGAAAGAAATGACACAGAGATTTAGAATTACACTAAACTCTGTAAGCTAAGTACTAATCTCGGTTTGTTGGTATGTAGTAGAAGACCATGGTTATCGCTATGGCCCAAACTTTCACGATCAAAGAAGACGGCGAGACGAGAAGGAACTTGCGGATGATGGAGAAGACTGCTGGAGTTGCGGCTCCAAATCTGATTAAGGAGTGGTGCATGGACCAGCGGTGATGATGGTGGAGGGCCAAGAGCCATACGTCGAGTCAGAGCAAAAAAGAGGAGACTTAAGATATCTTCAAAGGGCTCGCAAGAGAAGAAGAAGCTCGGCGACGGACCTCCGACCAGCAAAGAAACACAGCGGGCGAGAGATAGACACGGTGGGCTACCTCTGGGTCTCCACTTTGTAGTCTCACCATCGCCGGCCCAACAAGCAGCACGACACGATCTCGAGCTTAAAGAGAGGACAATCTCGAGAGTTATGAAGCTTAAACACACAAGAGAAAAGAGCATAACCAATAAAGGAGGAAGACAAGTCTGACGCTGGCGGGCTCCAACCTTGCTAACGTTGGAGAGGAACATTTCAAAAGTGGTGCGATGCGTCGTAAGTTGAGCCTAAAAGAAAAAAAATATTAGGGCGAATGTATCCAATGAATTATAGGTTTTTGAGTTCATATGATTTTTCATCTTTTTTGAGTTTAATGTTGTTTTATTTGAATCGAAAGATTTTTTTTTTGTTCACCAGAAATCATTCATTAAAAAACTTCAGTTTGTTACATGCTCAGTAAGAGCTAGTTTTGCTAAATGATCAGCCCTCTCGTTCTGAGAGCGAGAAATAACTACAAAAGAAACATTACTAAAGCTAGAAGTTGCATTTACGATGTCCGTCACAACTCCAAAAAGTTCAGAGAACTTGCGGATGCCTTTGATTGCATCGATCAAAAGAGAAGAATCTGATACAAAAGTGACATTATTGAATCCTTCATTGCATGCCATCATGGCTACTTCTCGCATAGCCAAAGCCTCTGCTAACAAAGCTGAAGGCACAAACAGTAGTGTCTTTGAGAGCGAGCGTATCTGCTTCCCCTGACGATCGAGAATCCAGGCTAGTCCGGCCTTTCTTTCTGAGCAGTTCCATGCCACATCAGTATAGAAAATCGAGTCAGATTCTATTACTCTGTTCTTTCTCCCCAAATTGAAGTTAGAATGGGCATGTCGCTGTGCCGATTGCCACTCCCGAGCATCTTTAATCGCCTTTGTGAGCACCTCCTCGACAGTAAAGATTCACTTCTGAAATATTCTGAAATTTCTAGCATTCCATAAGGACCAAATGATTCAAGCAGCAAGGACTCTGCCATTGATTCCAGCTGGTGGTTGGCTGATGCTGTTCTTGACTCGAGTCCAAAATGCTGGAAAGGCTTTGGGAGTTCCAGGTCTGACCAGGACTACAAAAGGAGCAGAGTTCCAGACCTGAAATGCAAAAGGACATGACCAAAAAACATGTTCAATTGATTCAGCCTAGCCACAAGTCAAGAAGTTATTCGCAATTACTACTCCTCTTTTTAACAAATTATCGGCTGTTGGTAAAGCTTTATGATAGGTTTTCCAGAGAAGTAGTTTCATTTTTCCGAGAATTTTTAGGCTCCATATGTCTTCAATTCATTTAGTTCCATCATCATTTGTGGCAGGAGAGTCAACACTAGCTAGCTCCAGGGCTGAGTAATAGCTTGATTTAACATTATAAACTCCAGATTTGTTCTTAAGCCATATTCTCTTATCTTGGACATTTGAGATGCTAGGTCGTAAAAGTAAAATTTCTGGTTCTTAGTTTGGCAGAACTTGGTGTATCCGGTTCCTTATCCATTCTCCTCGGTCATTAAAGAGAGTAACCACTTTGACATTCTCTTGAAAGCGAGGGATTGGTCCTATGGGGTTTTGCTTTAACTTGAGAGAGATCCAAGGATCGTTCCAAATCTCAATTGTCTTCCCGTTCCCCACGGCCCATCCTAGATGTTCTTTAATGAGATTTCTTCCATCTAAAATACCTTGACATCCATGCGAGGATTCAACCTTTGGCTCACTAGTCAAGATGGTGTTATTTGGGAAATATTTGCCTTTAAGAATACGGCTTAAAAGAGAATTCGGATTCTCCATTAACCGCCATGCAATCTTCCCTAGAAGAGCCACATTAAAAGCTTCAACTTCTCTAAGACCAAGTCCCCCAACCTTTTTGTTCTTTGTGAGTATTTTCCAAGACACCTACGAGATCTTCCTTGTGTTTTGGTTAGCATCCCACAAAAATCTTGTTATACCCGATTGAATTTTGGAGCACAAGGAGAGGGGTAACTTAAAGCACGACATTGCATATGTTGGTATTGTGGAGAAAACACTTTTTATCATTGTGAGCCGGCCTGCTGTAGAGAGGAAACGAGATGATAAACTCACCGTCTTTTGATGTATTCGGTCTATAATTGAAGCAAATAGGTCACGTTTCCGCCTACCAAAAAGTTCCGGACGTCCTAGATACTTGCCCATGCCACCTTCTTTGCTAATTCCAAAAATCCTCTTGATCTTCTGTTTTAGAACCGAATTAGCCTTTCTTGAAAACGTAATAAAGGATTTTTGAACATTGATGAACTGGCCTGAGACTTGTTCATACATGTTCAAAATCTCTTTGAGAGATAAGATTCTTTTACATGATGTACTACAAAAGAACATCGTATCATCTGCAAAGAGGAGGTGGTTAATTCTCGGGCTTGCCAAAGCCACTCTATATCTCGGTAATTTTCCCGACCTTGCCGCAAACTTGCAGAAACCCGAGAGAACTTTGCTACATAAGATGAAGATATAGGGAGATAGTGGGTCTCCTTGTCTTATGCATCAGCTCGGTTTCAATCTTCCTTGAACCAATCCGTTTAGGAGGAAATAATATGTGACGCTCGAGATACATTTCATTATCAAATTGACCCAATAGGAATGGAATCCGAATGCACACAAAACCCTTTCAACAAAACTCCATTCTAGCCGGTCATATGCCTAAGACATATCGGTCTTGATGGCCACTGCACATCTTTTAGTAGCGTTGGAGGTCTTCAAAGAGTATAACACTTCATGTGTGATGAGGACATTATCCGATATCGTTCTTCCCGACACAAAGGCTGATTGGTTCTCCGATATAAGTATCGCCAAGATCGGTTGGAGTCTTCGAGTGAGAAGTTTTAAGATGATCTTGTAATAGACGTTTCAAAGCGCTATTGGTTTATAATCCGATACTTTTCTTGGGACTTGAATCTTTGGTATTAATCGAATATGGGTTTCGTTTATACGACTGGGTAATTCGCAAGTGTTAAAATACCTCTTAATTTACGTGACTATAGAAGGGCCTACTGTCTCCCAATTTGCTTGATAGTAACTCGCCGAAAATCCATCCGGGCTGGGAGCTTTATCGGCATGAATTGAGAAACAAGCATCTTTAATTTCTTCAGTTGTAGGGTCCCTGGTCAAACGATCATTCATCTCTTGAGATATTTTGGGGAGAATTTCTTTTGCCATAAAGTCTTCATGAGTAATCACATTGGCTTTAAATATGTCACTAAAATACAAAGCAATTGTTTTGACAATTTGAGCCTCTGTGAAGTGAGCTTCACCCTTATCATCTTCAATTACCAAAATATTGTTCTTTGCTTTTCGATCCCTCGAAATTGCATGAAAATAACCAGAGTTACGATCTCCTAAAGCTAGCCATTGTAAACGGCTTCTTTGCCTCTAGAAGGCTTCATCTTCTTTGTACGCTGATGTTAACTTCTTTTTGAGTCCTTCAATTAGTTCGTGGTTAAACACTGGATTTGTGAGAGCTGTTTCCATGTCCTGCCTGTCTCTATTTATCTGCTCCATTTTGGCTTCATAATGGCTTTTTGACCATTTGAATATAGCTCCACTAATTCTTGCATTTCTTCTTCCCACATCCAGATTTGGTATAAGGTTCCTCTCATCCTTAATAAGTTGCTTCACTTCTTCATTATCATTTAATCTTCTATCAAATCTGAAGATGTTCCTTCATTTTTTCCTTGATATATCCAGATGAGTAATTAGGGGTTTATGATCGGATCCCTCTAGGCGAAGATACTCACACCGTGAGAAAGGATATTTCTCGAACCAATCGCTATTTGCAATTACTCGATCTAAACGAAACCATACAATATGCTTGTTCCTTACTCCTCTCCAAGAGAGGGGATCCCCGGAATGCCGTAAATCGAAAAGATCTCCGGAGGACATGAACGATCGGAATTCTTTGAAAGATTCTTCTGGGCGAATGGTTCCTCCACTCTTCTCCTCGTTACTCAAAATATCGTTGAAATCTCCCATTACAAGCCATGGTCCTTGCCTAGTTGTCGCCTTTTGTGTCATATTTTCCTAGAGGTGATTTCTTAACTTAGGATCATTCAGCCCATAGACAAATGATAGATACAGTATTTGCTTTTCATACATTAAGCATATTTCAATTAGATTTCTATTTTAATTACAAAATTGCAAATCAGGTTCTTCCTTCCATAGGAGAATAAGACCTCCACCACCATAACCGTGTGGGGATACTATTACATGTTTTCGTAAATTTAGAAAAAATAGCTTTTGGATCACGTAATCATCTTGATTTTTCGTTTCCGAGAGGAATATAAAGTCCGGAGAATGTTCTTTTGCAATCTACGTGAATCGAAAGATTAAAACTCTCATTTATAAGCTACAATGTCTTCTATTTTTATTTCATCTTCTTCTGATTCATTATGTGTGAGTATGAGTAGTTCTCTTATTGATTTTGGCTTGGTGAATTATGATGATTTATAGCTAGAAAATGATGCAACTGATATTATTTACATGATTTTGTATATAATTTTATATAATTTGTTAATTTTGGTTGGCATTTTTTTCCATTCCACCAAGGTACGACCACAAACTTTATATATATATTGTTATTTTTGGTTTACATTTTCTCCTTTCTCGTACGGTTTGAAATAAAGATGAGGAACTTTTTTGTATTGATTTTTTTTTCTTAATTTTTTTTTACTTAGTTTCACATATTTTACTGTGAAAATTCGCTTTTTGTTAAAAACTATTTTTCCCGAAAATATTCATATAGTTTTACGTGCATTAGCTTTAGAATCGAATCTTTTCATTTAGTATATGCATTTCATTTACATAGGAGTCAATGATAGAATAATCTTTTAAATTTTGGATTTAGCCGTTTACATAATTTTTTGAATATGTCGAGCAAGATTTGATTTAGATTTTCAAAAACTTCGAATTTCGGTATGTTTGATTGCTCTTTCGAAGTCCCATTTAGTAGCTTAAAACTTGCTCTTTTTGAAATCATCTTAAATTGTATTTAGGCCAAAATGAATGAAAAAGTAGTCTCTTTTATGGTTTCCAAAAAATATTTCCATGATTTTTGACAATATTCAAACTTTTTCTTGATGATGTTTATATGGACAAAATTTTGAAAATATAAGGAACAACAAAAGAACATTTTCCACTTGGCTAGTAGAGAATTTGATTGTGGTTAGCAATAGGAAGAGATCTCGGATTATTCAAAAAAAAAGGGATGGGTAGAAAGTTAGGATGTTCTCATGGGAGTAGAGACTTGATTAGTTAAATGATTAGCAAATTGAATAATGTCATGAAAATGAATTAGTATAATGATTACTGAGTCTTTGCCCCGAAAATTATATTGTTTTGATCTTGAACCATTTTTAGCTAGTTAGTAGTTAATTATCATTGTTAATCAATTGTAAGTGTCCTTGATCCAAATTTCTCCTTATTTGAATTTGCTTTATCTTTTGATCCTTCGTAGACTATTGTTGGAATTTTTCTTATTTTGCTTAATTATCATATAATAATTGACATTTAAGTAAATCTTTCACTTGCCTAATTTAAATAATTTTTTGTATTCTCGTGATAACTACTAGATTTTTAGTCCGCACGATGCGCGAGTTCTTTTTTCTATTACTTTTATTGTTTTCATTTTTGTTTGTAAATATTTATATTTTGTCTCAAGTGTTTTTAGTTGTTGTTCAATAATTTTTGGTCTTTCGTATTTTGAAGGTGTATTTAGTTGTTTTATTCTTTCTTATAATTGTTTAGGTTGTTTTTTTAATCCTTTTGAGCATTTAGAATACATTAGTTGACAAAAAAAGAATATATTAATATTGTAATATTAGTAACTTTTTGTTGTTTTTAGGTTTCTTTGCAGCTAAAATTTATATGTTTGTTTTTTTATTATTTAGCTTTGTGTCTTTATTTTTAAGTATTCTTAATTATTTTGTATCATCTTTGTTTAGAGTTTTTTCGTTGTTTTCATTATTTTGTGTTTTTTAAAAAATAATTTAAATTATTGAACTTTTATATCCTCATTAAGGAAGCACTCATATTCTTTTCATAGATGTTTTACTTCTACTTCTTGTAATTTATCCCTTCAATTTAATTCCAACTTTATTGGATTTCTTGTGTATGTTTACAAACTTTTTTTGTTTTTTTGTTTCGTTTATACAATTAATTGAACCATTAGCTTTTATTTTACAAGTTGAACTTTAAGATTACTATTTATAGTTGTGTTCCTTTCTTTTTTAAATATTTCTTTTCATATATTGTATCAGAATACTTACACGCTGGCCAAAGAATTTTTCAAACAAAAGAGATGTACGATGTTACACTATCATAAGCGCGAAGTGCCTACAAAATAAAAAAGTTTAAGTTTCTTGATACCAAATAAACAATAAATTATGGGACTGAACACAAATATAAAAGAAAAGAATGATAACAAAAGCAAACCTAATTAGAAAAATCAGCAATTGAAAGAACTACTTAAGCTTTTTGATAAAGAGAAGAAGAAGAAGGAAGAACCACTTAAGCCATTATGACATGGCTAGAACTCCACCAAACCCCAAAACACAAGTAAGTTCCACCATAGCGTAGTAGTGACCGTTTTTTTACTACAAAATTAGGTTCACGAAAGATAATTTGAAGAAAAGAAAAGTAACTAAAGGTATAGCTATGAGGGTTGCATTAATATATTACGCCAATAACATTTTAAAATTTATCTTGATATGTAACTAAACAACAACACATGAAGTTGGAATAAAATATATAAAGTTGTATCCAAAAGAAGCTAACTCTTACAAAAGAAACCACAAAAAAACTAACTAATAGCGCATTCTACCCCATAATTATACCATACATAATTTTCATGAGGATACAACAACTAAAAATGATAGCTTTTGAAACTCAAAACAACCATTAAACCAAAAGTATTTAAACAAACATTAAACTTGCTATAAAAACAAAAAAAAATCATTTATATAACATATTCAGGCGCTAATACTACTCAAATTATTTTTATAGATCACTGATCTCAATTCTCTTCACTTATTTAGTCTGTGCTGACCTGTCATTATTCAACATGCAAAGCTTTGTTATGTCCTAAAATGATGTTTGTGAAAATTTAAGAGACTAAGAAGCTCAATCCATGGTGGATTGAGTAGAGATTGAGAGAATAGAAGAAATGTCAAAACTTTTAAAGATTGAAACTTTCTCCTTAATAATAAAAGTCGGCTCATACAATGCTTTTATAGTGGGAACCTTAAACCTACCTAAAAGGGTAAGTTTTAAGGTTCGGCAATAGGTAAATGGTAAAAGGTAACAAGTAAAAGCTAAAAGCACCACGCGTTTTCTTCGGATGTACGGATGTGGTCCCAAAAGCAAGCCACGCGCGCGTGTGATTGGAATCTTGAGTGATTCAACCAAATTGATCCCAACGGCTACAAAATTCCTTCAAGATCTTTCTTTAAACTTGGACAGCTGTCCTGAAATTGGATCGTCGAGGTATCATGAGATTTGATCGAGTCTTGATGTAAATCAAGTTTCTCGATGGTTATCGAGAAACTGCGCATGGCCGGTAAGGTCTGCGCATGTTTTGATCGAGCCAGAACCAGTTTATGCGCATTAGGCTGATCCGCGTGTTATCCTTCGGTTTGGATCACACGCTATCGTATAACTGGATTCTGGCCTAGTGAACCATGCGCACAATCTTCGTCTTGGCCTAGTCTTCGTCTTGTCCTGGCTCGATGACCTGCATGGTTCCGATTAGCCCAATTTCCTGATTTTGGCTCGATAGCCAAGTCTTCGCATATCTCGGCCAAGTCTCGACTGTCTGGCCTAATGGACCCAATGCTTCATGTCTCACTTTTGGCTCGATATGCTCACATGTCCGGACCCGATACTTCAAAACTGATCTTGGCTCGACCCGTCTTGGCTCGATAGACCCAATGTCGCATAATTCAACTTTGGCTCGAAATATTCAGCTTGTCTTGGCTCGATAGACCCGATATCCGCATTCTTGATGCTCATTTTCTGATTTGGCCTAGTAATGGCCAAGTCGACCTATTTCCATTCCTTTTACCTTGTCTATACATCATTTTCCCATTTACCCATCTTGGACTCCTTTTCCTTTGTCCTTATTAAGTTTTGGCCAAGTGATGACCAAAACTCAACACTCCCCATCAAGTTCAACCGAGGTGCTTGGTTGAACTTGGAGCCGTGAATCTTTGCCTCATTAAAACCTTTTAGAGAGAAAACCACTTGGGATAAAACTCTCCAAAGGAAAAAGAGTACAAAGCTTCACGGTTAGGGAAGTTACTCATGCATAATGTTTTTGAGTCCTAGTTTCCCATGGATGAACTCACAAACTTGTGTACTAGCTGCCTTGGTGAAGATGTCGGCCAATTGATCCGAACTTCTTGTGTAGAATGATAGAATTATTCCTTGTTTTACCACTTGTCTTACTTTGTGGCAATCCACGTCAATATGCTTGGTCCTCTCGTGGAACACATTGTTTGATGCAATGTGTATAGCCGCCTGGTTATCACAATGCATAGTGATTGGATTCTTCGATTCAATGCCCATATCTTGAAGAAGCCCCTTTAGCCATACTAACTCATTAGTCAACTTCCTCATTGCCCGGTATTCTGCCTCAACACTTGAGCAAGAAACAATCTTTTGCTTCTTACTCCTCCATGTAACCAAGTTCCCACCAATAAATGTACAATAGCCGGTTGTAGATCTTCTATCATTCCGGTCACCAGCCCAATCCGCATCACAGTAGCCAACTATCTCGGTACTTTGATTGCTACCCATTCAAATCCCTTGGCTAGGAGCTCCTTTAAGGTACCTCAAGATTCTGTCAATCATATTCCAAAAAAATGCATTTTTGGCCTTTGCATGTGTTGGCTCACCTCGTTCACAACAAAACATATATCAGGACGAGTGATAGTCAAGTATATCAACTTACCTACTAGTCTTATGTATTGGTGAATGTCTTTAAAGGGCTGATCCTCCACTTCTCCTTCTCGGATGGTCTTATAACCATCTTCAAGAGGAGGTTTGCAAGACTTTGCCCCAAGCTTTCCTGTCTCACTTAGAAGGTCGAGAGTGTATTTCCTTTGAGACAAAAACAAACCATTAGATGATCTACATATTTCAATGCCAAAAAAATACGGCAACTATTCTAAGTCTTTAATATCAAACATAATCTTAAGATGATCCTTGATCATTTGAATTCCTACCTTGTCATCCCCTGTGATGATAATATCATCAACATATATGAGGATGACTACCTTTCCTCTTTGGCCATGTAGGGTGAACAATGTATGATCCCCTTCTGACCTTGTAAAGCCTTGTGAAAGAAGTGTAGAACTTAGTTTGTGGTACCATACCCTAGGGGATTGTTTAAGTCCATAGATAGCCTTGCTGAGACGAAGCACTTTCCCTTGGCCTACTGATCTTTCAAGGCCTGGTGGAGGACGCATATAAACTTCTTCCTCCAAGTCTCCTTGTAAGAAAGCATTCTTCACGTCCATCTGCCACAATCCCAAGATAAGTTAGTTGCCAAAGCCATAATCACCCTTACCGTATGAAGCTTAGCCACATGAGCAAAATTATCAAGATAGTCTTCTCCATAGGTTTGAGTGAAGCCTCGAGCCACAAGTCTAGCCTTATGTCTTTCAATATCCCCATTGGCCTTATATTTTATAGTGAACACCCATTTTGATGTCACTGCCATCTTTCCTCTTGGAAGCTCTTCTTCCTTCCAAATTCTGTTATTCTCCATAGCCTTAAGCTCATTCTCAATAGCTACTCTCCATTCTTTTGTTTTGATTGCTTCATCATAGGTTCTTGGAATCAAGTCTTGATCAATCTTGTTCACAAAGGCCTGATGTGCTTTAGGAAACTTGGCCAAAGAGCAGACATTTTGAATAGGATGGGCTACAGCCTTGTTGTTGTAATACACCCGAGTGTTCCTCCAATATGATGGAGGATACTTGATCCTAGTGATTCTTCTTAGAATCGGTTGAGGAGGATCATCTTGTTGTGGTGGTTCTGGTTGATTGTGATCCTCAACCTCTTCATCCGAGTTTGGTAAAACTCCCCCTTAATCACGGAAGCTTGAATCCGAATGGCTAGGTGTTCCATTTGTATCACTTTTGTTCCCCCCCCCCCCTTCATGGTCAAGTGGGAGGTTTTCAATTCCCTGGTGCCCCCCTTCAAATAGGTGTTGCCTTTCTCCAAATGTGGATGGTTGAGGGATTGGGGCTTGGGTGGGTCTTTGTTGAGGTGCCTCTTGGTTTAGGACACCAAGAGTATTGAGCACTCTTCTTAGATTTTCAGCTTTATCTGATGTAGAAGTGGACAAGTCCTTAAGGCTCTCCCAATTCTTCTCACCAAACATGCCTTGTGTCTCAAGGAACTTGACATCTCTTGAGACTAGAACTTTCCTTGTTTCTGGTATATAGCGCTTATAACCCTTCTGGTTTGAGTAGTAGCCAATGAACATGCCTTTGACACTCTTTGCATCAAGCTTACTCCTTTGATCACCTGGAATCAACACAAAACACACACACCCAAAGACTTTTAGATAACTTAAAGAGGGTTTATGTTTATTAAGAACTTTAAAGGGGGAGATGTCTCTAAGGTTTTGTGTTGGTGTTCTATTGATTAGATAGCAAGCCAACATAGCCGCATCTCCCCAAAACTCTTTGGAACATTTGCATGAAACATCATTGATCTTGAAATCTACATGAGATGCCTATTTTTCCTCTCGGCCACTCCATTCTGTTGAGGGGTATAGGGACAACTCGTTTGGTGCACTATGCCATGTTTTGCAAGATGTTCCTTGAATGTGTTGCTAATGTATTCTCCACCATTGTCCGATCTAAAAATTTTAATTTTAGATTGAAAGTGGTTAGTTACATAAGATTGGAAATTAACAAATGCATCAAAAACTCTATCTTTAGATGGAAGTAATGTGATCCAAGTGTATTTAGTTTTTTCATCTATGAAGGTGAAAAAATATTTATGATTTTCTCTAGAAACACAAGGTGAAGTCCAAACATCCGAGTGAATGAGATCAAAACAGTTTTCATAGATTGATGTGGACTTAGGAAAAATCGACTTGCAATGTTTGCCCAATATGCATGCTTCACAATCATTATTCTCATATGAAATATTTGGTAACATAAGTTTAAGGGTCCTCTCATGAGGGTGACCTAATCTTGCATGCCAAAGAACACTACTAGAAGGTTCAACATAAGTCGTAAAAACATAAGATAAATGAGATAGAGAAGGAGGTTTCTTGAGGTCTTCTAGCACATATAGATCTTCCATAGTTTCTCCTTTACCAAGGACTTCTTGATTCTTAATATCCTGAAACCAAACTTCATTAGGCCCAAATGTAACATTACATTGTAAATCATTTGTAATACGTTTGATAGATATTAAGTTTGAAGTGAAAGATGGCATATAAAAGGCTCTAGATTCTCTGTCAAATAGCTTTAANACATGTAAAAGGCTCTAGATTCTTTGTCAAATAGCTTTAAGTTACCTATGCCCCTTATGGGAACTTTATCACCATTCGCAATTACCACATTACCTAAGGCAAGTTCTATCTTCTCAATTAAGTTCACGTTAGCTATCATATGGTGAGATGCCCCCGAGTCTAAAACTAGAAAATCATCACTATATTTAGCATTTAGAGAGTTACCAACAACATTACCAATCATGTTACCGGATTTGGTAGCATCCTTCAAATCCTTGACCAAGGCTTCAAAGTTGCTTTTGCTTACATACTCCTCAGCATTGGCTGTTGCGGATGACGCCTTGTAAGACACTAGAGCCTTTGAGTTGTTTCCTTCATCACCGGCTTGACTAGATCCTCCACCATCCTATGTTTTCTCTTGAGAAATGTTTGATCTTGGCCCGTTTTGCTTCATCTTAAAGTCATTCTCATTCCTAGCTGGCCTTAAATGTGGATGTAAGAACCAGCACTTGTCCTTAGAGTGCCCTTGCTTTTTGCAATGCTCGCACACTAGGTTGGACTTCTTCTCATTACCTTTGAGAAAACCTTGATTGGCCGAAGCTATCACACTCTTGTTAGCCATCACTAGCTCCTTCTTGCCATTAAACATCCCTTGAGTTCCTTGCTCTCTTTGGATTTGAGAGCACACGTCTTCTAGAGATCCAAGTTTAGTGGCCCGAAGGATATGTTTCACTAGATCCTTGTAACCTCCATTGAGATTGAGGAGAAGGCTAAAGATCTTGTCTTTCTCCTTTCTCTCACTCAAGATGGTTGGATCAAGTGTGAAGGGTTGTAGCATTTCAAGCTCTGCCCATAAGGCCCGAAACTTGCCAAAATAGGTGTTAAACTCCATGTCTTCTTGCTTGAGCTTGTTTATCGCCTTCTTAACTTCATAGACACGGCTCAAGTTGGATATGTTGCCAAAGACCTTGGCAAGAGTCTCCCAAAGATCTTTAGGAGTCTCACAATACGACTAGGTTTCAAACAAAGACATATCTAGAGAAGTTTGCATAAAGCCGAGAACCATTTGGTCCTCTTGGAACCATTTATCCTCTTCTTCGGCCATGTCATCTTCTTATCTTCAAGGTCATCTTCGACCTCTTTGTCACCATCTTCACCCTTTTCTTCACCTTCTTCTTATGTGTCTTTCTTAGAAGATTCTTCGGTGTCTTTCTTAGAGGCTTTCTTTGCCTTCTTCTTCAAGGTTGGATCGGTCTTCACAATGTGACTCCATAGCTCCTTTCCACCAAGGAAGATCTTGATGGTTCTTGCCCAAAGGAGGTAGTTAATCCCTTTGAGCACTATTGGAACTCCGAGATTCTTTTGAAGATCCATAAAGATTCAAACTTTAGAGACTAAAACGTGAGAATAGAGAGAATAAGAGAATAAAGTAACCGAGAGATTGAGAGTTTGCGGAAGAACGTGAGGTAAACAGGAGCAATCGCTCTGATACCATGAAAATTTAAGAGACTAAGAAGCTCAATCCATGGTTGATTGAGTAGAGATTGAGAGAATAGAAGAAAGGTCGAAACTTTTAAAGATTGAAACTTTCTCCTTAATAATAAAAGTCGGCTCATACAATGCTTTTATAGTGGGAACCTTAAACCTACCTAAAAGGGTAAGTTATAAGGTTCGAAAATAGGTAAATGGTAAAAGGTAACAAGTAAAAGCTAAAAGCAACACGCGTTTTCTTTGGATGTACGGATGTGGTCCCAAAAGCAAGCCACGCGCGCGTGTGATTGGAATCTTGAGTGACTTGACGAAATTGATCCCAACGGCTACAAAATTCCTTCTAGATCTTTCTTTAAACTTGGACAGTTGTCTTGAACTTGGATTCGTCGAGGTATCATCAGATTTGGTCGAGTCTTTATGTAAATCAAGTTTCTTGATGGTTATCGAGAAACTGTGCATGGCCGGTAAGGTCTGCGCATGTTTTGATCAAGCCAGAACCAGTTTATGCGCATTAGGCTGATCTGCGTGTTATCCTTCGGCTTGGATCACACGCTATCGCATAACTGGATTCTGCCTAGTTTCGCACGCGTGTCCCGAGTGAACCATGCGCACAATCTTCGTCTTGGCATAGTCTTCGTCTTGTCCTGGCTCGATGACCCGCATGGTTCCGATTGGCCCAACTTCCTGATTTTTGCTCGATAGCCAAGTCTTCGCATATCTCGGCCAAGTCTCGACTGTCTGGCCTAATGGACCCGAAGCTTCATGTCTCACTTTTGGCTCGATATGCTCACATGTTCGGATCCGATAGACCCGATAATTCCAAACTGATCTTGGCTCGACCCGTCTTGGCTCGATAGACCCAATGTCGCATAATTCAACTTTGGCTCGATATATTCAGCTTGTCTTGGACCGATAGACCCGATATCCGCATTCTTGATGCTCCTTTCCCAACTTGGCCTAGTAATGGTCAAGTCGACCTATTTCCATTCCTTTTACCTTGTCTATACATCCTTTTCCCATTTACCCATCTTGGACTCGTTTTCCTTTGTCCTTCTTAAGTTTTGGCCAACTGATGACCAAAACTCAACAGTTTGGTTTTAACATAACACTTGCAGTCTAAGTTCACTGGTAAGACAGTAGAGTAAACTTTAAGATTTTACAATCACTTGTCATCTTACCTAAGAAGTATGTGTGACTTCTCCATATTATGCACCTATTAGTGAATTTCAATCTCATGATCATTTAGTGCTGAAAACATAAACATTGAAATAGTTTATCCTTATTCAAATACAGACTCTACAAAACTAAAAAAGTAGCATTGATAAAATATGATAGATTCATGATCCAATAAACTTTGTTTATGTAATTTCAAGCTAGGGAGAGAAAGACACGTGAGTCATATCCATTAGAATTTTTTATTTCATAAGAGGAAATGAGAAGTTTAAAGAAAATTGTTTACATATAGATGAATTTGAATCCTAGGTTTTTAATTTTTCCGAATGTCTTTTCTATTCAGCTATGATATGAAAATAGAAGGACATATTGCATTAGACTAACCCATAACAAAGTTAGTAAGAGAGAAACCAAGAGAGACATAAAGCTCTCCACGATTGTTAATGAATACTTTTCGATTGTAGCAAGGGTTCTTAAAAAAAATTCCCTCAATAATATAACAATTAAGCGAATGACTTTGTGGATTCCAGACTAATCAAGGCTGAAGAAAAATGTTATCAACGATTAGCAAATTAATTCAATAGCTATAAGAAATATAAAATTAATTCTAGAAAAGGAGTTCTATCACTCTTTAATTTTTCATTGATTGACGGAAAATTATTTGAGATGCTGACAAAACTCAAATATAAAACAATGCCAAGAAAAAAGAGATCCAGAAAAAAAAATGAAAATTTAGAGACAGTACTCAGTGGTGAGAATCCCTCGAAGAGACGAAGATAAGAACAACATCAACGTCAAAATTGTTATCATATAAGATCAAGAGATTTGTTTGTTGTTAATAGAAGATAGGTTTTGATTGTATATCTGATCCAAAAACTTCCGATTGATCTACATCCTCTCCAGCTTTAACAAAGAAAGCAAACTATGGTGAAAGAGATTTATGGAGGAGGGACCGAATCAATAACAGTGTGTTAATAGTTTTTGTGAAGCTTCGGTATTGTTGTTGATGGCCGTCGTTACTAAGATATTGGGAGATGGATCGATAGAGTTTTTGTAAAAGGGAAAAAGGATCGACACTATTTTTGTTAGAACTTGACACGTGAAACCTTATTATTAGATTTCTAAATAAGATTTATGCCTATGTGGACACTCTAGAATGCTTGCATTTATTTCTTTTATTATATTATTATTATAGATTACAAACCTTCCAATGGATCGATACATTTATTTACTCTATTGATGACCTTATTCTTTTTTTTTTGTAAACTATTGATTACCTTATAGTAGATGCAGAAGATTTGATGCTTCAGTCACAAGCAAATGTTCAAATAAGAAAGGATCGGGACTAGATGGTGCAAGAAGAATCGGCGCATTGATTTGATCAAGAAATGGAATATTGTGAAAGATCAAAAGAGGAGAAGAAGATTTTGGAATATGAAAGAAAAAAGGAATTGTGTCAAGGAAGAAAAAGACAAATATTTTTTAGGGTTTGGAGAGTATTTAAGTTGAGAGAAGCGTGAGAAACAGATTTTAAGAGATATATTTTGTGGTTAGTTTTTGAAAGAAAACTACTCTTCTGTGAGAGATCTTGGGTGAGTGTCAGGTTCAGGTTATTGTCTGAATACAACACGAGCGTATTGGTGAATAGCTTATAGTGTAAGAACAAAAGAACTATTGTATTTGTATTGATAAAAATTTGAAATAAAGTTGTTGCTAAGAAGAAAAGGTGTTCTCTGTTTTTTCAATTGGTATCAGAGCAGGCATCCGGAAAAGAATTATTTTCTTATCAATCGAGTGGAGATCATGTGGCAAATAATGGAGAACAACCAATTACCAATGACTCGATCACTATTGCTGGGTCATAACAATTTCGGATGGTGGAAGGTCCAAATCAGAGAGCTACTCAAAGGATTGGATGAGGAAGCCTGGAATGTTGTCACAACAGGGTGGAGCACACCCCAAAAGAAGAATGAAAAAAGGTGAGTAGATCGATACATAATCAAGTGAATGGTCTGAAGCAGAGAAACTCAAATCAAAATACAATTCCAAAGCATTGTCAACCATCTGGTGTTTTCTCACCAAAGATCAATTCAAGCGTGTTCAAGGGTGAAAAACTTCGAAACAAGCCTGGGACATTCTCCAAGCAACATATAAAGGAATTGGTGATGTGAGGTGCTCTAGAATTGATCTCCTAGCATATGAGTTTGAAAGAATTAAGATGAGGGAAAATGAGAGCATCAATAAATTTAGTGGTAAAATGTCATCCATTGGGAATGCATCAGGAATATGGGCATCTCAAATCAGAGTGTGTTAATCTGCAAAAGCGGAAAGAAAAATCCTATGTGAGTCAAGACAATGGAGATGAGGACACTGAAACTGATGATGACGGTGAGGAAGAAATGCTGAATCTGGTAGCATATGTTGGGATCATTGAAGAGGACTCAGGATCTAACACTGATGATGAAGTAACACTACTGAAAGAAAAAAAGTTATGTGTGAATGGTGTCTCTCAAAACCCAGAACGATGAGCTTACTAAAGAAAATCAAACAATGGTTGAAGTAGTTGAAATCCTCATAATTGAACTACAAGACGAAAAGAGAAAGACTGAGTTGTTACAACACCAACTCCAGGAATAGCTGAAGCAAATTAAGATGTTGTCAAAAAGGACAAAGGATATTGATAAACTTTTCTCGTTAGAAAGATCTAGTACAGTCTAGGGCTTGGGCTATCAAGGAGAAACTGGAACAACTACCACCTTTGTTAAAGCAACTGTGGGCCATGACAAGGAGGAAGTAGGAATAGAAACAGTTAAATAACAAAGAGGTGAGAGTTTTGGAACTAAGATTATGCCCCATAAATCTCAGGTACATAAACGAAGAGTAAAATCCAGAACTTACAAATCGTGCAGCTACTCGGAAGAGCATGGGAATACCAGGGCAGATTGCTATTGGTAGGTTAACATAGTGTATCTGATCCTACATCATCGTAACTATCATGTTGACAAACACTACAGAGACAAAGTCTAGGTTAGGAAGGAGTTTATGTAATGTTACTCAGCATTGAGCACTGAAATGAAACAGGAGGTTCAACCAGCTGGAGCCTGGTATTTTGACAGTGGATGTTCCAGACACATGACTAAACAGACAGAAGCCTTGAAAGATCTTGAAGCTGCTAACATTGGGAAAGTTACCTTAGGTGGGGGAGCCAAAAGAAGGATCAAAGGACGAGGAGATACAAGTGGACAAAACAGTCCGAAACTACAAAATGTGTATCTGGTTGAGGGGTTGACAGCCAATCTGATCAGCATTAGTCAACTCTATGATGAAGGTTTAGCGGTGACATTTACCAAGAAGCCTTGTCAAGCAGTTGATGAAGTGGGGGATGTGAAGCTTCAAGGAGTAAGAACATTTAGTAATTGCTATATGTGGAAACCATAATAACGGTATCTCACAGCTACAGCTCCCAGTCAACTCAATATGTGGCATCAAAAGCTGGGACATGTAAATGTTAGAACATTGCTAAATTTAGCAAACAATGAATTGGTATGAGATTTGCCAAAATTAAAAGGAGATGATAGCTTCGTATGTGGCCCATGCTCACAAGACAAGAAAATCAAGGTACATCATACAAAAGTAGTTGAGATCACCACAAAGAACCCATTGGTTCTGTTTCACATGCATCTGATTCAGATGGATCTGATGGGACCAATACTGGTTGAGAGCTGCCTAGTAAGAGGTACATTTTTGTGCCGGTGGACAACTTCACAAGATAGGGTCAGATTCCTGAGAGACAAGTCATAGGCTATAGATAGCTTCAGAATCCTGGCATTGCAACTAAACAATGAGAACTGGAGTATTAAGACCATCATAAGTGATAGGGGTGGTGAATTCCAAAATGAACTTTCGAAAAATTTTGTGATGACGAAGGCATTACACATCAACTGTCAGCACCAAGGATACCTCAACAAAATGGAGTGGTTGAGAGAAAGAACATGACACTACAAGAAATGGCGAGAGCTATGCTGCATGCCAATAAAGTAGCAAAGCATTTCTTGGCAGAGGCTGTGAGCACAGCATGCTACATCATAAATAGGGTATATGTAAGAAAAAATGCAATGACTACACCTTATGAACTTTCGAAACAAAAACCATCCACTGTGAGTTATTTTCATGTTTTTAGATGTGTCTGTTATATACTTAATGACAAAGATCGGTTGGGGAAGTTCGATGCCAAGAGTGATGAAAGGATCTTTTTGGGGTACTATTTTGTAAGCACAACATACAAAGTGTTCAATAAACGAACCAGAATGGTCATGGAAACAGTGAACGTAGTCTTTGATGATCTCCAACAATTCACTGAAGGTATCACAAGTCTGGACCTTTCCATGACAAGACAGCAAGCAATACGTGATTGTACTAAATATGAGGAAACAATAGATAAAGAGGATGAAGAAGAAGCAGATGAAGGGCATAAGCAGGATCAACAAGTGTTCATCAAAATCATTCAGAAAGAGATGTTATTGGGAAGGTAACAGACAATCGAGTCACCAGACGAAAAATATAAACTTTGGAGAAATGGTTGGATACTCTTGTTTTGTTTCCACTATTGAACCGAAACCACACAAAGAAGATTTGCAATATTAGTACTGGATTGGGTCAATGCAAGATGAACTAGAACAATTCGAACGAAGCAAAGTGTGGGTTTTGGTTCCTAGGCCTAAAAACATCAATGTTATAGGAACCAAGTTGCTTTACAAGAACAAGATATATGAGACATGACATGTGGTTCGAAATAAAACAAGGTCGGTAGCTCAAGGATACTCTTAAGTATAAGGGATTGACTTTGATGAAACATTTTTTCCAGTGGCACGTCTTGAATCAATTCGATTCCTCCTTGGTATGTCATGTGTTATGGGCTTCAAACTACACCAAATAAATGTAAAGAGTGTGTTTTTGAATAGGGTTATTCAAGAGGAGGTGTATGTGGAACAACCTAAGGGATTTGAAGATTCAGATCATCCTGAGTATGTGTATCAATTTAAGAAGGCTTTGTATGACTAAAACATGCCCCCAGAGCTTGGTACGAGAGATTGACCATCTTTCTGTTGGAACAAGGATATGTGTGTGGCAGTGTAGATAAGACCATGTTTCATTGTACCAAAGACCAGAAGTTCTTGGTTGTTCAGATTTATGTGGATGACATTGTATTTGGCTCTACTAGTGACTCACTTGTTGAGGATTTGTTAGACGCATGAAACAGGAATTTGAAATGAGCATGTGTGGGGAACTGACATATGTTCCGGGCTTACATATACAACAGATTGAAGATGGGATCTTCATATCTCAAAGCATCTATGCCAAGAATCTTGTAACACATTTTGGTATGGAATCATGCAAAACAACAAAGACTCCTATGAGCACCACATGCAAACTATTTAAAGATGAGGATGGAGAAGATGTAGACCAAAATTTTTATCGAGGAATGATTGGGAGTCTGCTCTACCTAACAACAAGTCGACCAGATATCAGCTTAAGTGTAGGTGTTTGTGCCAGATATCAAGCATAACCTAAGATGTCACATCTACATGCATTGAAATGGATCGTCAAGTATGTGAAAGGCACTATTAACTTAGGGCTATATTACACCAGAGATAGTAATCCCAATTTGGCCAGATATTGTGATGCTGACTGGGTTGGAAGTCTTGATGCCAGATGCAACACAAGTAGAGGGGGATTTTTCCTGGGAAACAACCTCATCTCTTGGCTAAGTAGGAAACAGAACAGTGTGTCCCTGTAAATTGCAGACGCTGAGTACATCACTCTTGGGAGTTGTTGCACACAATTGATATGGATGAAACGGATGAGTAATGACGATGGGTATGTGACGAAACCGATGCTAATACACTATGACAATCAGAGTGCAATCAATATATCTAAGAATCTTGTTCAACACTCCAAAACAAAACATATTAATATAAGGCACCATTTTATCCGAGAGTTGGTGGAAGAAAGAATTGTTGTGATTGATCATGTGAGCACAGAGTTTCAGTTAGCTGACATTTTCACCAAACCAATAGACTTCAATAGATTTGTGAATTTACGCAAGTTAATTGGTATATATGATCTCTAGAACAGTGTCTCCCTGAAGGGAATGTGTCACAGAACTAAATATAAATAGTACTTTGTTACTATCATGATTAACAGTGAAAAAGAGCTACCTATCATACCGTCACAATTGAGCTCACGAACAGCAAGTGAGTTAATAGGGAGGTCAAAGAGCTGAGGATATCACTATTAAAAAAAAGAGGGGCCTTGTGCTACTAACACCGACTAGAGTACCTGATAAGTCACGTGATGGTACTCAGCTGATTAATACCCAAAGGAAATTCCATCTGCCTTATTCTCATTATGAAGGTTGAAAACGTGAGTCTCTTTGGATAAAGGCATGCTAGTATGAAAGACTAGTCATTGTTTCTCACATCATTGATTCTGTTGTTTAGTCTCTTGACCACTCCCATGCTTGTATACATCTCTGCTTTGGGTGGTTTGGTGTACCACAAATGTTGTGAACAAAGTTATTTGCTCATGATTTCTCCTATATTTTCCTTTCATTGTGACTATAATAGTTGTTCTGAGTTGTTGCCTAATATTTCTATGTTGGTATCCAGACTGGGTAGTGTTTTGACAAGGTTTGGACTCTTGGAATAACATAAGTATCTCTGATGTGTGGGTTTTGGTATGTCTACAAGCTCTTATAGCTTGTCATTCTGTTATGAAACCATAAATGTGTACTCAATTCTTACAGGCCTGTTAATGCCCAAGGTTTGTCCATTTTGCTCAAGTTTGGTGGGAACGACGAGTTGCATAGCTAAGGTCGCGAAAGGGGTCTGAAATGTCGCATCGCTTCATGTCTCTTCACCAGTACAAATATCAAGCGGTTGTCTTCTTTCTCTCTATCGAAAATCTTTGAACTCTCATCATGAACCGTTTCCTTTCAGGCATTTCTCGTTTTGTTCAACGTTCCACTAGACCGTCAATATCTGATACTGCATCCCAGAGTCCATCTGCTCCGGCTGTTCCTCTACATACAGACGTTCCACCTTCTCACGAGTTCACGGGTGATTTTTTCTCCTTAGCGCTGGTTCTCCGGGCTGAGACTCCGTCACCAGTTATATCAAGTTTTGTCTTTTTGCCGCTTTCACCGAGTCATGAGTTCCACACACCGAACGATCCTGATTTTCAATATCCTCATCCGGAAATTCTGGTGCATGCAACCATTGATCTACCACCTAATACTCGATCCAAGCGTCGTAACACTGCTCAAGGATAGACATCTCATCGGACTCCCCAGCGCACTCGCACGATGGCTCAAGCTCCACCGCTTGTGTTTAACATCACTCGTTTCTTCTCGGCCCTAGCTCAAGACCGGTATGATGTTTTTCTCACTACCACTACTCTGTTCTTTTGGGTGTATTGACACTATTGTGGGTCTTCGGGGTTTCGTTTTCCAAGCTATGTGGGAATTCTGGGCACATCTACCCTTGGAATGCCCCTAACTTTTCATCTCTGTTGTCTGGGTCCGTAGCCACTCTTACAACTTCTCTACCACACACATCAAACAAGCTCTTGGCATTACCACTGTGGATGATCAGGCTGGTGAGGCAGTCACCAATGCTGTTTCAGATGATTCTCTTACTGCTTTTCTCTCATATGGGCTTGTGACTTCGTGGTCTGATCTGAAGATTCCTCACTTTGCACCTGATAAGGCTGCGTTGCACAAAATCTGTTGTTACAACTGGCATGCCTACCAAGAACACTACTTACATGAGTCGCTCTCATGCTCGATTAATCTATCGCCTGCTTCACATTCTTCCTATCGATTTTTGGCGTCTGGTCTTCCAACAGATCCTGAGCCGCGGTTATGAGCCAGCTAGCAAGTTCTATATACCTTTTCCTTCATTGATTTTTTATATTATTCAGCATCAGTGCCCTGTCAGCCTCACCACTACCGAACAGCTTGAGTCACTACCAATCTATCGCATGGATCCTTGTTTGGGCACACCAATAGATCATCTAGACACACTTCATCAGGAAATACTTCTGGAAATTCGCATCCTTCAGATGGCTCTTGACGCAGGTAAGTTTTATGTCCCTCTCTTTCTCTATCTTTTTTTTATTTTTGACTTATTTATGCAACCAAGCAGGGGGAGAATAGGAGGAGGGAGGACAAGTGCACCCAGATTATAATGCAACACACTAAACATATTAAGAAGATCAAGATTTTTTTTTATGCTATCTTAAATCTGACACTACACTCTTATGTGTATGTCAGATGTTTGTCTGGTTAACTTTTAAACTTGATATTCTGTTAAAACATAACATAACTGCCTTTTTTAAAGGATGTAGTGTTTTTGCGGTGCAATGTGTAACGGTTCTCGAGTCTGTGTGCAACTGTGTATGTGTGGTGGACTTTGTGTGTTGTTTCAGGTTTAGGTTGAGGTGCTTGGTTATCAAACTCAATAAAAAAAGAGGAGATTGTAAATGCAGAATATTTGATGCTTTAGTCACAAGTAAATGTTCAAATCAGAAAGGAGCGGGACTAGATGGTGCAAGAAGAATCAGCGCATTGATTTGATCAAGAAATGGAATGTTGTGAAAGATCAAAAGAGGAAAAGAAGATTTTGGAATATGAAAGAAAAAAGGAACTGTGTCAAGGAAGAAAAAGGCAATATTGTTTAGGGTTTGGGAGAGTATTTAAATTGAGAGAAGCGTGAGAAACTTTAAGACTTCGAGAGATATATTTTGTGTTTAGGGTTTGAGAGAAAATTGTTCTTATGTAAGAGATCTTGGGTGAGTGTCAGGTTCGAGTTTTTGTCTGAATACATCACAAACGTATTAGTGGATAGCTTGTGGTGCAAAAACAAAAGAACTCTTGTATTTGTATTTGTATTGACCAAAGTTTTAAATAAAATTTTAAGAAGAAAAAGTGTTCTCTGTTTTTTTACTTATTCTTGATATTGAAAATAAGTGATTAGGTTTTAAATTTTAATAAACCAAACCGATTTTTAACACGACATAAGAGAATTGAACTGGCACGGTTTAAGTTTTTATAGTCAAAAGTCAAAATTGTAATAAAAACATTTGAACTGTAAATAACTTTTTTGGATTAGATTTTAGTTATATTTTTGGTGACCTCTAAAATCAGATAATGTTATAATTTTGGCTGGTAGAGACGACATAAATTGGAATTTGTACCTTTCTTCTATTGAGATCCACGCAAAGACGCACATACATTAATTGATTCATATGTATAGAATAATATATCAACTAGAATAAAGTACTACTTTTTCTATATCACAAAACAGGTTTCGTTTTAGACTGTAAACCTCCTCAAGTATATTGATTACCTTTTTCTACAATTGGACGTTACAAAATATATATTATTATTTAGAGGATGTTACGAAAATATAAAAAAGGACCTTAATCATCAATTGTCCTAAATGAGAAAGAATTATGTACATGGCTCGACTCCTAATCAAATTAACTAACCGTATAGAGTAGAGAGAACCATGTATTGCATCTATATATGTGACGTCAGTAAATATTTTTTAAAAAGTAGAAGCAACTTGATAAGGTCGATCAGTTATTTTAATAGTATTCTTCTGATTGACAAAAGATTCCCGTAAGCAGTGACATAATCTTAGTTTTGTTTGGTATTATTGTTGATTATTACATTTTTGCAGAGAAGTATCTCACTGTACTGGCACTTTCTGGTTTCGTAATTAAACAAATGCAAATGAGAAAGAAAAAAAGTCACGCCATCCAGGGTAATATGTCCCGTATACATGTTCCAATTTTTTGGAATTTTCCACTCTTTCCTTTACAAAAGATGTTAAATTATATTATATTTAACGCAATCATATTATACATGTGAATTCTTTTCTTAGTGATCATAATGTGTAAGATATTAGATATTCAGTGATTTTTGAAATCTCTGAAAAACCAAAGCCTTAGGGGGTGTTATTGGTTATAGGATTTTAATGGATTTGGAAATCCAAGTGAAATCAGGTGTTATTGGATTAATGATTTCGAAATTCTTTTTGAAATCATATGTTATTCGTTTAATGATTTGTAAATTCTAATTGAAATCCAGTGTTATTCGTTTAATGATTTGATATTGGATTTAAATTCCACTTTGTATTTTAATGGATTTGGAAGAATTTCAAAGTAAAAAATACAAAGGACAGAATCCAATCATAAAACATGGTATTTCAAAATCCAATGATTTAAAAGTCCATAGACTTCAAATTTCTCATGGATTTCAAATTTATCATGGATTTATAAATCCATTAAAAGTCCATAGTTATAGATTTTGTTGGGATTTTTTCCTAAACCTACTTTTTGTGCTTTTTAGAAATTCGACTAGGTATTACTTTACGACTTAATGGAAAAACTGTTTATCTTTATTGATTTATAAAGATAAGAGATCAATTACAATACTTGCAAAACTAACAAAATAATCTCTCAAAATATCGTCGTATTTGTCTTGAGACCTCTATTGAGCTCTCTAGCTTTTATTCTCTTGTGTTGCAAAAGAACTTTTGGATGCTCTGAATCATTGAGGGAGAGGTGAATTTATAGGCTTGAAGTGTTTCCCATTCCCTATAGGAAATCAGAATCATTTCCTATTCCATGTAGGAAATCAGAAGTGTTTCCTATTCCCTGTAGGAAATCAGAATTCCTAATTCTGATAAGATATGAAATTTACTAAAAGATTAAGCATAATCTTCATTATTCCATATCTTTAGGAATTTCTTTTTCTTTGGATTCTTATCTAATTGGAATATATTAATGTCCATATTATCAACAAACTCCACATTGGACTTTAATTTCCTTATCCAAATTAGATTTGAGCCTTTAAGCAAATTCTTTAGCTTTAACCCAATTTTCTTTTATCCCAAAATAGGCCCAACCAAATTTCTCTTTATGAAGCCCATGCAGTTTTCTGCCAAAAGTCCAACCGAATTTTTAACTCAATTAGGCTCATATATTCTTTGGCTCATGTGCAGGTTTGAGTCAACAAACCCTAATCCTTGCTTCATCTTCTCCCTTCTCCGACCAACTCGACTCATCTCCTCTTTTTCCAGTTTCACTAATCTTGTGAATTTGTCCCTTTTTCCTTGTTGATTTCTTCTGCTTCTTTTGAGTTATTACTGCATATCATGTATCTTCATGAACCTTTTAGACCTTTCTTTGATGAAGAAATTTTGCAGATTCATCTACTGAATATTACTGGATTTTGGTAGGTGAATCGATTTCTTCTCCATGACTCATTGGTAAGTACTTTTCCTTGTACTTATCACAGTAGTTTCTTTAACTCATATCAGCTCCACCTTGAGCTTAACACCTTCTGTGTTTTGGTTCTTTGTATAAGTCTCTATAAGCATTAGAGTTTCAGAAACAATAATCTTCTTAGACTTTTACTAACCTTTTTCCAGATTCTGGTTTTGCAGATTCAACATGCTTACTCGCCTTCCTTGTTTCTCCAAGTAACTTTCCTCAACTCTTTTTATGAGTTCTTCCATTTTTCCTCTTTAAAACAGAAACTAACCTGTTTCTTTTGTTTTTGTCTTTGCGAGTCTGAGATAGGAATAATGTAGTTACTTGGAGTCATCTCCTCCTTACATGACTTGGAGGAGATCGAAGCTTTGTTGAAGCTTCTCAACTTTATCCTTTTGTTCTTATGTTGTTGTAATTATGTTGTATTCTTGATCATTAACTTTGAACATAAATTTCATAGATTCTGGTGTATAATCTACTTTTGAAATATCATTGATGCAACTTTTAGAATCTTTCTTGAAACTATTAGGTTTCTGATTCTCAAATTCTTTTGCATTGATCTTTTCCTTTGCAACATTATCATCTTTTCCAACTTTCACTTTAGACCTTAAAAGTGGTTTGGTCTCTCTATTTTCCCTAGACAAATAGTCCTTCGATTTCACCATGAAATCTGATTTGCTCCCTTTAGAATTCAATTCTTTTAAAATTTTAGAAGAAACGTCTCCACCTTGAGCTAATGAATCTTTTGTCTTTAACTTGTATAGAGAATTACCCTTTTGTGATTTCTCACGGAAAGTCACTTTCTTTGAATTTTTCTTTCCAACTTCTTTCCTAGCTTTAGAAGTATTCACTTCTCTTTTAGCTACTGTTCCATGTAGATAATAATTTCCTTCCTGATATTTTCCTGATATCACATTTTTATTATCTCTGTAGAATTGGACCTTGAAGTTTTTTCCTATATACCTGCAACCTAATTTTTCTAACATCCCATAGGAAATTAGATTCTTACTCACATCTGGCATGTATTTCACATCCTTGAGTATAACTTCAGACCCATCTGAATTCTAAATCCGAGTCTTTCCCTTTCTCTTGATGCTACCATGGGTGTTATTAGCCATAAAAACCTCTCCACCATCAAATTCTTCGAAGTCAAATAAGAATTCTTTGTCTGATGTACTATGGTATGTACAACCAAAATCAAGAATCCATCCCTTTGTGGCTTTTATATCAATAGTACTAACCGTTAGTACTAGAGGTTGTTTCGGTTATGCTACTGTGTCAGTAGAGTTTCCCGGCTTGTTCTTCGTTTTGGGACAATCTCGCTTCCAATGCCCTTCTTCACCGCAGATAAAACATGTTGTATCGTTTTCATCTGTCTTTCCTTTCTTCTTTCTTTTAGACTTGCCTTTCCCTTGCTTTTCTTTACCTACTTATAGGCATGTGGCTTCCGTCTTAGATAGCACTTCTTTTTCTTTTAAGTCTATCTTTTTAGACAAAGCTGAGTTAATGACATCACTTAAAGTAATAGTTTCTCTTTTATTACCGTATTTAAGAGTGTCAACCAAAGCCTCATATGGCTTTGACAAGCTGGATAGGACTTGTATTGCATGATCCTTTTCACTTATGTGAATATTGATACTTGCTAGATCGGAAATCAGCTTAAGAAAATTGTCCATGTTTTCTTCAATTCTATTGTTTTCCTCCATCTTGAAACTTGCAAATCTCTGTTTGAAATAGATCCGATTTGGCCTGGTAATCCCGTTCTAGAGCTTTCCAAACTCCCAGTGTTGTTGTCTCATGCATAACCTTGCGTAAGACCTGGTTAGTTAGACTCAGAAAAATTAGGTTATTAGCTCGCTTCGGATTTTCTTTAGTCTTCGGGTCAGGCTTGACCTTCTTAGCTTCACCGTCCTCTTCTTTTTCATCTTCTTTAACCTCTTCACCTTCTGCATGTGTTTTTGGTTCCTTGATGAATGAGTCTAAATTTTGGAGTTCTAGTTGCATTATCATCTTGTACTTCCATAAGCCAAAATCTCCTTTACCATCGAACTTCTTGATTTCAAATCTTTCTTCCATATCTGAAATCGTCTCTTTGCACACATGCAGAATTCTGCTCTTCCTGGAGCTCTGATACCAATTGTTGAGGTTTTTTCCTAAACCTACTTCTTCTGTCCTTTAGAAATTCGACTAGGTATTACTTTACAACTTAATGGAAAAACTGTTTATCTTTATTGATTTATAAAGATAAGAGATCAATTACAACACTAATAAAAACTAACAAAAGAATCTCTCAAAATATCGTCGTATTTGTCTTGAGACTTCTGTTGAGCTCTCTAGCTTTTATTCTCTTATGTTGCAAAAGAACTTTCAGATGCTCTTAATCATTGAGGGAGAGGTGAATTTATAGGCCTGAAGTGTTTCCTATTCCTTATAGGAAATCAGAATTGTTTCCTATTCCCTGTAGGAAATCAAAAGTGTTTCCTATTCCCTGTAGGAAATCAGAATTCCTAATACTGATAAAATATGGAATTTACTAAGAGATTAAGCCTAATCTCTATTATTCCATATATTTAGGAATTTCTTTTTCTTTGGATCTTTATCTAATTGGAATATATTAATGTCCATATTATCCACAGATTTGTTGATTTTTACAAAATATTGAAAACGACATGATGAGAAAATGAGTGTGGGATTTTTTTTTATTTTTTTGCAAGTGGGTACTGATTCTTATTATTGGTTCTTGGCAGGACCGATCCTATAATTATGGGAACCTAAAATAAAATTAAAAAAATTGAAACTGATATTTTATCTATTTCTCTTTTGAGATACAATTTTTTATAAAGCAAACTTATATATAAAAAAATTTAAGTTTTCATAACCTATAAAATATGAAAATATGAGAGTTCTAGCCAACATTTCATTAGGTTTGGCCGGACTGATACTGGTTCATGTAATGAATATCAAAATAAATTTGAATTTTGTTAAATCAATATTGTTGATAACAGTTTGAGCATTTGTGTAAAGTCCGACCAAATTCTATGTTTAGTATCTGAAGGTCCAATTCGGTAAGTTTTTAATAAATTTAATCTAAGGGATCTAAAATTTTAAATTTTCCCAGAACCCTATTAATTATGAGCCGGTTATGTGATTAGGCAACTTGGCAGATACTCTCTATTGTCATTTTAGATTTTTCACATAGATTAAGAAATTTATGTTTTTCATAAAAATAACATTAAGTATTTTAAATCAACTAACAGAAAAAAAAAAATGCAATTATTCTATTGGTTAGAAAATTCAAACTTATTAAACTTATGCATTAAAGACTTAAAACGATATTTTTATCAATAAAAATTATAACTAAAACGATAATATTTTTAAAAAAGAGAAAGTATATGATAGTACTTGAAAGTTGGTCCTGCAAAAAGTTGATAGACTAGGTGAGGCCAAAAGGAGAGTGAGGTTTGTGTTGATGACTCCGTGTCCTATTTCACACTTTTTACAAATGATCTCGAAGCTAAAGAAACAAAAGTTGAACAGTAAAAGACTAATACGAATTTATTTAGTGCCCAATCAGCCATACTTGCCTAGGCTAAGCCATATTTATATGGGCTGAAATTTGGTGCCAAGGACATGGGCCATACTCAGTATGTTTCTTTTTTGTGCTTAGAAACTTTTTCTTTTAGTTATGATTTATATGAGCTGAATTTGTTTTATGCGAATTTGGAAAACCACTAAAACAATATAGGGTAATTCCATAAAATATCACAAGAAAATTTCTATAAATATTATCAATCATTTTTCTTTCCAAATATACTACAAATATAAAATTTAATTTTTAAAAGGTTTAGAGTTTGTAAAGAAGATATAAGAGCACGTGCAATGGGAGAACTCATATTTGGGTTCTTAAGACAAAATTTAATATAAAAAATGTTAAGAGACTTAAGTAAGATATTAGTGATAAATAGGTATTATTGGTAGAACTGTTAATAGTTTCTTAAAAAAAAATATATATATATATATATATATATATATTAAACATAATTTTATTAATCATACTTAAAACAAACACAAAATACATAATTTGAAAATTAATGATTATCTTAATGATGTCTAAATTTTTTCCATATATTCTCAAAGAGATCAGTTTTAAGTTGGTGATGCATTTCTCTGTCACGAATTCTCTTTCGGACTCCCATCATATTTCCTATATTTGTTGGCACATCTGTAGAAAACGTGAGATCGACTTGTGCACTTCCGTTTCCCTCACCTAGTAAAAATTCAGCAACATCAAATTGGGTGTAGTGATCTCGTTCGTCTTCTACTATCATATTGTGGAGTATGATACATGTTCTCATAATCTTTCCGATTGATTTTATCCCAAAACAGAGCCGGATTTCTAATAATGGCGAATCGAGCTTGCAAGACCCCAAAAGCATGTTCGAGATCTTTTTGGGCTGATTCATGATGTGTAGCAAATAAAGCCGCTTTTGGGCCTTGGGGAATTGGAATAGATTGAATAAACGTTGCCCAATTTGGATAAATACCATCTGTAAGATAGTAAGCCAAGTTGTATTCCCGCCCCTTGACTGAAAAAGTTACTTGTGGAGATTGACCATTTATGATATCATCAAATACGGGTGATCGATCTAGAACGTTGATATCGTTTAAAATACCTGGAGGTCCAAAGAATGCGTGCCATATCCAGAGATCGTATGAAGCTGTGGCCTCTAAAACAATGGTCGATTTACCTGAAGCACGTGTATATTGGCCTTTCCATGCGGTAGGACAATTCTTCCACTCCTAATGCATACAATCGATGCTTCCAATTATCCCGGGAAATCCACGTTGATCTCCTATATGAAGTAGTCATTCAAGGTCCACCGGTGTTGGTCTTCTAAGATACTCATCACCAAACAAATTAATTATGTCGTCAAAAAAATTTTCCAAACATTGACGAGCAGTCATTGCGCCTATGCGTATGTATTCGTCTACCGAATCAGCTGCAGTACCGTATGCTAGTAGACGAATTGCCGCAGTACACTTTTGAAGTGGAGAGAAACCTTGCCTTTCGAGAGCGTCCGTATTTTGTTGGAATATATTTAACTCATTGGTGATTTGATTGACGATATGCATGAATAATGGTTTGTTCATTCGAAACCGACGTCGGAACATTTGTGAAGTATATGTTGGATTGTCACTGAAATAGTCATTTCACAACCGGATATGACCTTCTTCTTGGTTTCTTTCGATGAAGACGCGTTTTTTTCTTCTCTTCTCTCAAGATTATGACCATAATCAATGACAAGATTGTCGAACGTTGGAACTAAAACTTGATCAAAATATTCTTCAAACACTTCATCGTCTGAGCCATCATTATCATATTGTGAAGAGGAAGCCATTTTTTTGTAAGAATGAAAATGAAGTGTATTTGAATGGTACAAAGAATGATATAAGTGGAAAGTATTTATATAAATTGTGAGTATAGTTTGGTACACCTACTTTCTTGTTACTTTGTTTGAAACACATGTTATTGTGTGTTTTGTTTGGTATAGTTTGGTACACCTATTTATTTGTTTAGTTTGGTACACCAACTTAAACATTAACAAAACGTTTCCATTATAAGAAAGCAAGTACACTTGAAACATATTACAACAAAGCAAGTACAAACAAATATCACATATATTTATTGATTCTTGTCTTCTTCACATTCAACTCCTCCTCTCTATCATTGCTCTCTTCCTCCTACAACCTCTTGAGAAGGACTTTGAACTCTTGCTTACCTTTCTTCTTTCCATTTTAGAGTGTAGTATACTTGTACATCTTGGACTTGTTCCACTGAAACTCAAAACAAACTTATATATTATTTTAGCACTTCATAAAACATATTACAATAGATGCATATATTTTACAAAGATGAGGACATGAAACAGATTACAATATACTACATGAAACACATATATTATTTTAACACTTCTACTTAGGAGATTACATTGAGAACAAATCAGAGATGAGTTTGTTTTTAAGAGAAACTTCTACTTCAGTAAGTGGCTCTGATTTAGAAATCAAACTGTCAAGCAGTTTCTTGTTACTTAGCCTATCCTTCATGGCAAAATCCTTCTCCTTCATGGCATAATCCTTCTGTTTTATCTCCCAAACACTCTCAAAGTAAACTAGATCTTTCTCAACTCCTCCTGACCTTTTAGCCTTTGCCTTGGCTGCCTTAACATCCATTGGCCTAGTCATTGATTCTTCCTCTCCATTGATACTCGGCATAGTGGCTGATGACTGCACGGATTGGTCATCTCTCTTTCTCTTTGAACTAGTACTACTAGCTATATAACAACCACACCATTTTTGATCATACCTAAGCTCCCTCCAAGCATGCTCTATTGTGAACTTGACCTTGTAATCATTTAGGTAGAGAGCATGAGCAGTGTTTAATACATCATCTTCATTCTGTCCACTTGTCTTCTGTTTTGTTGCTGCTTCATAGCACCCTACAAACTTGCAGACTGCTTCATTTATCTTTCCCCACCTCTACTTACATTGACTTGGTTCTCTATTTGGATAACCAACCACCTTGGGACATGCACAGTAATATGAGGCAATCCTCTTCCAAAATTTGCCTGCTTTTTGTTCATTTCCAACGAGTGGATCTTTGGAGGTGTTCAACCAAGCACTTATGAAGACAATATCCTCTGTTGATGACCACTTGATCCTTTGCTTACGGTCATCAACAGTTGGTGCAGGTAAAAAATCTTCTACATGGTCAGGAAAGGGTGAGGAACTCATATACTGAGTTGAGTATTCATCATGAGGTAGTTTACTATTTAATAGATTGACAAAAGAAGGAGGCTGACTTTGAGAATCCATTAACATAATAAAGGATACTTCACAAGTTCAAAAAAGAAAAGAGAAAAGATGAGACAAGATCTCTCTCTTTGGAACAGAACAAGAGATGTTTAGAAGAATGGTCATTTATAATAAGTTATTATTGTTAGCTTATTTTTCCTTTTAATGTTTGTACGTTTCAACTTTAGTTTTCATTTCAACTATATTAGTTATTATGCTAAACCATATTGACATGACTTCTATTTAACAAATTCATGGCAACTAAACACAACCTAACAATGCAACATAAATGCAACCACACAAATCAATGTTAAACTAACCTGTTTGGAGTGCTCCACCTACTTAGTCAAGAAGTCTTTCAAGCCAAATCCTTCCCTGCAATGCAAGAACAAAACAGATTAGATTGTATAATTCAAAGTCATTCACTAACATACATAACACATTCAAATTGTATGTCAAACTCTAATTCACAGACTAATTCAAAGTCTAATTCAAGGTCTAATTCAAAGTCCATTATATGTCTTAAACAGAATCATCAACACATTTTTAAAAAAATTTATCCCTATGTCTAATTCTTTAGACCATGAACAACCCAAAAACATCTACATAGAACAACAAACCGAGATAAAACCACATCTACACGAATCTGAGACCATGAACACGTGTCAGAAGCAACAACATCTACCACAAAAACTTACCAGCTTTGGTTTCTCTATGATGATCCTTGTTCAGTCTCCATCTGTGAACCACTCTCTCCTAATTTTCAGATCGATTTGTCTTCCCTTGCAGACACGCAAAAAAATCAATTACAGAGATGAATTAAACATAAATCAAAGATAATAAACCAAAAATCTATCAATTAGGGGTTTCAATCAAGTGGTTTCAAGTATACAAAACGATATTGAGAAGATGAGTGATGTAGAATCAAACCTCGAAGAATTTAAACGGCGGAGCATAGCTTCTCCGATGTAAAACCAGCTTGACAGAGCCGCCGAACGTCGATTCCACTCACATAGGTGGTTGATTTCGTCGGGAGGAGCTTGATATTCTCGCCAGCCGGTTGATTTGGTCGGAGAGATGGAATGGCGATGAATCGCCGACAGAGAGAAAATTTAAGATTTTTTTTCTCGGATGCGGTTCCGAGGAAAGAGGCAGAAGCTTCTGTCTCTTAAGCTTTTTTTTTTTTTTTTAATAAATGGGCTTTTGGGTTTAAAACCTCCTAAGACCCATGCGATGTTCATGGTCTAAGGTTTATGTTTATTATTTTGATATTATGGTTTAGTTTATAGGGTTTACTTTTTTTTAGAATTTAATTTTCAAGATATTTTAGTTTTATACTATTTTTCAAGAAAAAATATATTTTTGGAAGAAAATGTTTTGGTGATGTTAATAAAAATCTTTTGAAACAGGAGAAGAGGCTTTGCGATAAACATAGGAGTGTTTACAACTCCTTTGTCCGAACTTTGGAGAGTTTACTATGGCTTGATGATTGCTTGGAATAGAGGGTGTAGGCGGCTAGTTGAGGAAGTGGATTCTAAATTGGTAGTTGAGTTTTTAACTTTAGGGATTAGTTTTTCTCATCCTTTGATTTTCATGGTACGATTGTGCCATGATTTTTTAACACGAGATTGGATAGTTAGTTTTTAACACACTTTTAAAGATGCTAACAGAGTAGCGGATAGTTTAGCTAACTATGCATTTTTTTACCTTTATGGTATCATTTGTGTGAGTTTTCACCGCATAAAATTTGTGCGGTGTGAAGAGAATTTGGCTCGACGTACTTGTTTAAGAGACATGATTGTTTAACTATTTAATTTTTTCAATAAAACACATGGAGAATTCTCCCGGTTTCTAATCAAAAGAATAAAATAAAAATCTTTAAAAAAAATTTTGTTTGAGACTTTCCTATATTAATAAGCTCGTATATCAATATAAAGTAAATTTACATCTATATATATATATTATATATGGTACTAAATATAAAAGATAAATGAATTCGACGAAGTACTTCATCACAGTATTTAGAGTTGGGAGTTTTGATATGAACTGTGAGGAGTAGTGTCCATGAAGGGACACCCACCTAGAGATAGTGGTTCACTTAAACCACCCATATCTTAAGTTTTTTTGTTAGTATAGTAGATTATACTATTTTATAATTGGTTTAGTGAATAATTTGAATCATGAACAAATATTTTTTTTCACTCTAATCATATTTTGTAATAAGTTTGGTGAAAAAAATGTGATAAAACAATTAGTCAAAATTATAAAATAGTATATTTTATTATTATTTATAAATAAGATTATGATGAAAAGATTGCATGTAATAAAAATTGTAATGTCAATAGATTCATTAGTTATCTTTATTGATGGCAGGTTTTATATAGTTTTTTTTATTTGGGATATTTTAAAAACTACGATATTCATACATTAATTTATGAAAATTACTCTATTATTTTCTTTTTGAAAACTAACTCTTATTATTATTTTTTTTAAACTGCATGAAAATATATAAACATAGTAAAAAAATGAAAAAGAAAATTTTCCATCTTTTTAACTTCATAAATATGTACAGTAATTACAAAGAGTAATCGATCGAGAGACTACAACACAACTAATCCATTATACATGAACATGTTCGATTACATTAAAGTCCATCTCATATACGAGACGAACCCCAAAATCAGAGAGGTTATCATCCAAAAATCTAACAAGTATGTTTGTTGTGTTGAGAAAATATCGTCATGTACGAAAGTGGATCCATCCTAGATCAAGTGGTGACAAAGAAGAACACAAAGAGGAGATGGAGATGACTCATATCAAACAAAGCTTTGTTCTAGATTGAACTCTGTTATGAAAAATAAACAAATTCTCTAGGGCTTGAAAATTTTCAACAGACGTTGCAAGAAGCGTTGATTATCGTTGTTTTGAAATAAAAGAGTGAAGAAATGAGAGAGTGAAGATGAAAAAGTTAGAAAACGTTTGACAAAAAAGTTTCAGAATAAGAAATTTTCCAAAAATTTTATGAATTTGAATCGATACAAGGCATTATACACATATCCCTCTAAAATTTGGTGACATATCTAAATTTTAGAAAGAGCTAAAATATTTCATATTTGTGTGGTCATCTTATATTTGAATTAATTTTCAATTTTATAATTTAACAGTAATAATTTAGTCTATTTATTAATTAAAACTTTTTGTATAAAAATAATTATGATGCTAACTTAAAAATTTTGATTAAAAGAAAGTGTAGTTTAAAAAAAGAAATAGTATACTTTCAAAATTTAAGTTCATTAAAGAATATTTTTCCAAAATTCTTCTTTTATTTTTTGAATTAGGTAAAAACTTTGGTCCGCAACTATTAGTGTCACACACATATTGGAGGAATTTTTCAGGAGAATTGCAATAAATATCATGAATATAATCTAAAATTAAGAAAGTGATACCTATAAGTAGGTTTGTTCTCTCTCTCCTCCAACAATATGCGATATATTCGTATATATCTCTAGAAAATACACAGTCCACCTATGTCCTCTAGGTTTGTTTTTCTCTCGCTCTTTCTTTGTCGATTATTCCATTTTTTCTCAATAATCTTTGTCATTTTTTCTGTAAGTCTTGGAAATTTTTTTGTGTGGCTAATCTAAATTTTTAAATATATTTTTCTTTATTTTGGGGTCTAGATTAATGGTTTAAGATTTATATTTTGGGGGCTTAGTATTTATATTTTGGAGGTTTAGAGTTTATATTTTGGAGTTTAGGATTTATATTTTGGGGGTAAGAGTTTATATTTTGAGGATTAAGGTTTATATTTTGAGGTTTAGGATTTATATTTCGGTTTTAGAGTTTATATATTGGGATCCAGGGTTTATTTTTTAGTGTTTAGGGTTTATATTTTGGGGTTTTGAGTTTAGGATTTATATTTTTGGATTTAGGGTTTATGTTTTGGAGTTTAGGTTTTATGTTTTGGGATTTAGGGTTTAGGGTTTATATTTTTGGTTTTAGATTTTATGTTTTGGGGCTTAGGGTTTATGTTTTGGGGTTTAGATTCAATGTTTTGAGGTTTAGGGTTTATAGTTTATATTATGCCTGAGCATTTTGGGTAACGGGTCGGGTAATAGCGGGTAGGGGTCGGGGACGGGTAGTTTGGGTATGGAAAACTAATACCCAAAACATACCCGTAAAATTGAGGGTCGGTAATGGCGGGTACGATTCGGATAAGGGTCGGGTCGGGTAGTTAAAATCAATACCTGTTTAATATCTGAACTCGTAATATATTATATAAATTTGACAAATATGTGACTATGTGTATTAGAATTTGAAAATAGTATAACAATTGATTATAATATTATATCTTTATAAAAAAAGGTTTAGAAATTGAATACAATAGTAACAAAATAAAAAATATAATAAAAATAACCAATTATATAATATTTTATGTAACGTTTATTAAATCATATATTTATTATAACACAAAATTTAAATTTATTTAGGAATTTATTATCATTATAATTATGTTTTGAAATAATTTTATAAATTTAGGTATGTAAACGGGTAATTAGGGTACCCAAATAATTACCCTTACCAGTTAAAAATTTTTTTTGACCCAAACGGATAATTATTATTACTCGTACCCCGACCATTACCCGTAAATACGGGTTGGGTACATGGCGGGTCGGGTAACCCGACCCAAAATGCTAGGCCTAATTTATATATATAAGTAGTCTGACTATTTTTTTAAATAGTTCGAGTATTTATGGGTTTATATTTTACTAATCGAATTCATTATTTACTATTTTATAAAATATATGTCTGTTTAAAATAATTTTAATGTTAAATGTAAAAAAATTGTTTTTCTAAGTAACATTTTGTGATTTTATGTTTTGAATTTATATTATTTAATTTAAAAATAAACAACGGGGCGAAATTTCAATTTAAAAAAAAAATAATAAGAGAGAGAGAGATGAGGATATAACCGAGATAATGTTGGTATATGTGTTCAGAAAACTAAAATTATTTTTAATTGGTTAGATTCTTAAATATGAACCTATTGATGGTTTTCTAGCAAATTACTCATTTATATTTTGGAGTTTAGGGTTATTTTTGGGTTTAGGATTTATATTTTGTGGTTTAGGATTTGTACTTTAGGGTTTAGAGTTTGTATACATAGATAGTCCAATAATTGTTTTTAAGTGTTCGACTATTGATGGGTTTATATTTCACTAATCAAATTCACTATTCATTTTAAAAAAATATAAATCAATTTTAAATAATTTTAATTATGCTAGATTCTGAAGAAAAAAATTGTGTTTTTTTAGGTAATTTTTGTGATTTTATTATTTGGTTATTATCAACAAGAATGGAAAATGGTGGAATTTAGAAGAAAAAAGAAATGAGAGAGAATGTGTGAGAAGGGTATAAGAGAAATATGTCTGTTGTATCGTTGTTAAAAATTAATAATACGTTATTTACTTTTTTTGTCAACAGTATTGCATTAAAATTATAGTAAAACAACCCAACAAGGAGTACAATCGATCCCACTAGAAGAAATTACAGATCCATAAAGGGTAAAAGTCCTCAAACTACTTATACTAAAATTAACTAGAACTCCAATGAAGGAGGATAACAATTATCGCAAAGAGATTTTTATCATCTAGACCATCGTCTAGAAGTGGAATATCCCCTACTATTCCGCTAAATCGGTGTAAAACCGAGACGGATATGATGCGGAAGAGCCGCACCCAAAGGAGTTGTTCTCTTAATCAAATACAAACTTGTTGACAATAAGAAAAACTATGATAACAAGAAAAACTAGACTAATACGCATGCTAAAGAAAACCAAAAGATGGGCCATCCGATCCTTTATCCCCATTAGATACAACACGTCTTGCAAGCCCAAGCGGTCAAAAATGAAAAAGAAAATGCTTTCAGAGACGGGACAACCACATGGCAGATATGCACCTAAAGAAACCGAAACCAACCACTCCTCCTTGTTTTCGGAAAACACTAGCAAGCTAAAGGTCCCAATTTCACCGAGGAAGACCTAGCTACCGAAGATCTCTACGAACCAAACTCGAAATCCATCATCAAAGCTCTGACCTCAACGAAGGCAAACACATATTCTAAAATAACACAAATAGCCCAAAGTCCCCACCAGAACTAGATTCTGCTCGGATCGGGGCTTGAGACGAGAAATTCTTACGTTCTCACGTTGAAATCCAGATGCATGCTGTCCAGTTGCATGCCTGAACTTTTGACAAAAGTAGGGAACTGATAGTAGGAATTTTCCGTGTGAGAATGGTTTTCCCTACACTATCAATTCC
>OVBE01000416.1:0-36854 GCA_900406425.1 Iberis pinnata
TAGAAGACGCCCGAGACGAAGGATTAGTAGCTGTAGTCACGAAAGATCGCGACGACAATTCGCCATACCACGGCGAAAGACGAGCTTGAAAACCAAGCTTGAAAGCGCTGAAGAGGAGCGCAGAGAGACTAAATGAATACCCGCCGGAGGCCGAAAACATGAACACCAAACGAGAGCCAACTTCGGTCAAAAACGTCGAACAATTAAGAATAACAGCAAGATCGAGACACATGAAACGAAAAGGATAGCAGGAGAGACGACGCCGGCAAAGCCGAAGCTCGCCGGCGCCGGAAATTGGGCAAGAAAGATGGACCTCGATACTTGTGTCTGAGAGCACCTTCGACGGCTAGGGTTTTTTGTTTTTTTATTTTTTATGATATTNTTTGCAATCGATTGTTTCTCCTTTAATATAAAAATGACAAAAAATAAATAAAAATAAAGCTATTCTTCAAATCTTGCGTCCAAGCTTAGTGTCCTTGATGCTGAAAATCTCGAATGTTTCTAAAACTTGTCGATATGTGCCAAGATTATGGCTTCAACTACGTTGTCTATCATCATCATCATCATCATCATCATCATCATCATCTTCACTTTCTGTTCCTAGTGATGACCATATTGTCCGTCTCATTTTGGACCAGAAATCAGCTTCAGGAGCTCTGCAAACATTTCAATGGGCCTCGACATTCACTGGGTTTACTCATTCTCGTTCCACTTATCGTGCTCTGTTTCACAAGCTCTGCACTTTCCGTCGTTTTGAAACCGTCTACCAACTGCTCGATGAAATGCCTGAATCAATTGGTTTACCTCCTGATGATGCTATCTTCATAACTATCATACGAGGGTTTGGTCGCGCTCGTTTAACTAAACGTGTGATCAATGTCCTTGATCTGATTTCAAAATTTGGAATTAAACCATCTCTGAAAGTTTTCAATTCAATTCTGAATGTTTTGGTCAAGGAAGACATTGACATAGCAAGAGAGTTTTTCAGAAGGAAGATGATGGCTAGTGGGATCCAAGGTGATGAATACACATATGCTATTCTAATGAAAGGGCTTTGCTTAACGAATAGGATTGCTGATGGTTTCAAGCTTCTTCAGATCATGAAGACACGTGGTGTGAATCCAAACACTGTGATCTACAACACCTTGCTTCATGCTCTTTGTAAGAATGAGAAAGTAGGAAGAGCCAGGAGTTTAATGAGTGAAATGAACAACCCAAATGATGTCACTTTCAACATCTTGATATCTGCTTACTGTAATGAGAAGAAGCTGATTCAGTCAATGGTGTTGCTACAGAAATGCTTCAGTTTGGGTTGTGTTCCTGATGTTGTGACTGTAACTAAGGTCATGGAAGTTCTTTGTAATGAAGGACGTGTATCTGAGGCGCTCGAGGTTCTAGAGAGAGTGGAAACCAAAGGAGGTAAAGTTGATGTTATAGCTTGTAACATTGTGGTGAAAGGTTATTGTGCACTAGGAAAAGTTAGAGTTGCTCAAAGGTTCTTTAAAGAGATGGAGAGTAAAGGTTACTTACCTAATGTGGAAACATACAATTTGTTGATTGCTGGATTTTGTGAAGTTGGAATGTTGGATTCAGCGATTGACACTTTCAATGATATGAAAACTGATGCGGTAAGATGGAACTTTGCTACATTTAACACATTGATAAAAAGACTATCAGTAGGAGGAAGGACAGATGATGGTTTAAAGATATTAGAACTGATGGAAGATAGCGAAACCATTCATGTGGGTAGAATCGATCCATACAACAGTATTATCTATGGCTTTTACAAGGAAAATCGTTTGGAGGAAGCTCTTAAGTTCCTGTTGAAGATGGAGAAACTGTTTCCAAGGGCTGTTGATAGGAGCTTCAAGCTGATAAGTTTATGCGAGAAAGGCAGCATGGATGATGTAAAGTCGGCATATGATCAAATTATTGGAGAAGGAGGAGTTCTTAATGTTATAGTATCACATTGCTTGATTCATAGATACAGCCAAGAAGGCGACATGGAAGGAACACTTGAGCTAATAAACGACATGGTGACCAAAGGATATCTACCTCAATCATCAACATTCAATGCTGTGATTATCGGGTTTTGTAAGAAAGATAGAGTCACGAGTGGTATGAAGTTTGTAGAGGACTTGGCTGAAAGCGGTTGTGTACCTAATGGAGATAGCTATAGTCCATTGCTTAAAGATTTATGTGTTAAGGGTGATTTTCAGAAGGCTTGGTTGCTTTTCTCAAGAATGGTGGAGAAGAGTATTGTCCCTGATTCTTCTATGTGGAGTTCTTTAATGTTGTCTCTTAGCCAGAAAAACTTGGAGGATATAGTTGAAACTTCAAGCTAGAGAGACAACCTTATATGCTTGGTTGGGCTCAATCATCAACAAATTGGTACAAAAATGTTAACACAATTGTGTAACTAATTTTATTATTTAATGTAGCTAATTAAAGGCCAAACTAAAAAGAAGCCAAACTAAAATATATATATATATATATATATATATATATTACAAAAAAGAAACATATTCGCTATAAACATGTGAAAGTTGAAACAAACTTTTTTAATGTAAGTCCACAGATACAACTTTTTTTTAAGGATCCTATAGCCTAATGGGATGAGTCCGGAAACATAATAAAACGCTAGAGAAGAGAAATCCTAGGGTTTAGGCCAAAAAACGACGCCTTCGAGCGTTGCGATACCGACAGACATGAAGTTGACGACTCACAGAACCACGAACCAGCTAACCACCAAAACCAAGTAAGTGTAGATCGCTTGGCGCTAACTGCCACCCATACCCGTTGCCTGAGGAGACTACACCGATTAGCCACCAAAAAGTCCAAGAACCAGTTCACTATGCCAGTAAGATCTCCACTTGCGCCTAATGCCGACAAGACAATCACCACCTCTGGGAGAGAAGCTACTGATCTACCACAGCCACCCAACAAAGACCGTCGAAAGCCGCTACCGATTAACTCTAAGGCATACACGAAGGTGGTTGAGAAAATAACCACCACCAACAAAAGCACTAGGAAGCACCAAAAGAGAAGACAACATGATCTACTGCCAAAGAAGAAAGAAGCTCCGGAAACCCACTTCAGAACAAGGCCTAGACACTGCGCCACTAGGAAGGGAGGAGGAGCAGTCCGCCGAGAAAACCTCCAATCGTCACCAGTAGAGAATACAACGCTTCCATGACGATCCAATCACTACATAGCAACTGAAGACAAAGAGAAAAGAAGAAGCTACTGGCGAGGGCCACCGTAGCAAAACGGACCACCACCATCAATCACGCTATGCACAAGACGCAATGAGAAGGAGAGGATCGGCAAGTCCCTCCCCTGAACCAACAATTTTGGAGTCTAGTTTTTTAATTTTTAAAAAGAATTAATTTTAAAGGGTCCAAATTTTATATTTACCAATGCGTATTCAATTCCTACTCAAGTTTGATTTCAAAAGAGAGAGATATGAACGTCTTTTATCTTCCCTTTCACTATAATCATGGTTGTAGTAGAGTGAGACTCTTGGCTGACGGACAAGAGAAACTAACTGTTTGAATGCTAATATTGATATTGGTTTTTTTTACTATCACTTTATTGTGTATTTTCTCAAGCGTAATTCTAGATAATACTTCAAAAATAAGTTTGTTACAAAAAATACCACACTATACCAATTAAGAGACCTATTGAGAAAACACTAAAAGTAATAGCAATGATTCACCACAAAAGAAGAATCATAATTGTTTTCATGAATAGAATCAGCCGAGCAAACAGATTCTATCCTAAGAGTTAAAACAGCAATACATCAGAAGATGTCAAAATCAACGATAAGAGATGAATCTATAACAAAAATCAAACCAACTCAACTCATGCAGCCGGTCCCTAAAACTGAGCTAAACACATATATAAGTGTAGCAAATGAGGTTCAATATCACAAACACAAAGCATAATCAGTTCTCAGTTTTTATGTTATAGCTAAGAAAGTTTACACAAATAGTTAATCCTTACTCATATCTGAGTCAGTAAATAAGCCTTAATCGTCGTCTTCTTCCTCCTCCTGCAAATAAAAATCCAACAATGTCAAAACATGTAAACTGCGTCAGAATCAACAACAAAGTCTTGATATACACCTCTTGGCTTCCTGCTTCGTCCACTTCAGACTTGGACTTGTCAGATTCATCATCTTCAGCTCTGTTGGTTCCACTAGCCTAAAAAAAAAAACATTCATAGAGTAAGACGATTGAACAAGTGCATGAGAAAGCTATACTCAATGAGTGTTCATACCAGTTTCATGTTGTACTGTTGCATAGTCTTAACGTATTCACTCTTTCTGCTCTCAGCCTTAGAGGCGTAAGGCGCTTTATCCTGTATCATACAGATTCAAAACAAGTGTCTACAAAGTTGAAACAATCAAAGCATTTTCAATAGCTAAAATACTCACTTCTTCAGTCATAGACTTCCATTTAGCTCCTGCCGCCTTCCCAACCTGATCTTGCAAATAATTTGATTATTAGTTCCGTCAAACTCGGTTTCAGATTACAGATCTGACAAGGTAAATTTCCTGAATATTTTGATTGATCGGAAGAAGATACTCACAGTAGCGACGGACTTGTTATTAGGATTCGCCAAGTTAAACTCCCGTCGGAACTCATCCCTTGCGTAATACAAACCGTGAGAAACACGAAGAAATGAAAAGCAGTGGAGATTGAAATCGAAAGAGATTCGTGATTTACAGGAAGACGAAGAAAGCACTTGGGGGCCTCTTAGGTTTGTTTGGATCCTTCGTTGTCTTCTTTCCAGGTTTTCTACCTCTGGTTTTAAGTCTTAAGAATCGAATCGATTCGAAAATCAGATGGACAAGCTAACTGAAGAATGTCATACATAAAAAGAAATCTGGATCTCAGATGAAACAGAAACGAAGAGTAGGGGAAACAAACCTCTGATCAGTTCCCGTCACTTCTGCTTTCATTTCACCGCCTTTCATCTCGAGTTCTGCGATACGATGAGAAAAGTTGAAGAATCGTTAGAGAATCGGATGACTCGGACTGAGTCTGGCCAATTGGTAGGAGCGAGTTACCTTAGGGTTTTTTTTGTCGTTTGTTTGTTTGACGAGCGATGTGAATGAGTTTTTTATAAGTAATTGGGGATATAAATTAATTACATTGAGATTTCAGAATAATGATAATAATAAAAAGCACTTTGAAATCCGCATTTTGGCGGGATTTTTTGCCACGTTAGGGAACGAAGAACAACGGAAGGAATAATGACGTTAACTTTGAATTAGGTAGAAAATCAATTGTAGGATTAATATTAAGAATATACTCTCTCTTCTTCAAAATCTAAGGTTTTTTAACAAAAAAAAACACAAAAATTAAAAATGTAAAAATTTAATCAATCAATAAAAGGGTTCTATTTCTAATGTGGTTGTCAACTACAAAAGTTGCATAGATATTTGAGAAGACTTTATATTTTGAAACAAAAATAAATCTCTAAAAATCTTCATATTTTGGAACCGATGGAGTAGCATATTGTTTATATATTAGATTTTCAACAACAAAATATAACTAGTATCTCGATTCTATTCTCTTACCTTTCTCTTATCTTTTTTAATTTTTTATTAAATTAAAATTTCATCCCCTTATTTGTTTACTCAAATTAAATCATATAAATTCAAAACATAAAATCATAAAAAGTAATCTAAAAAAACACAATTTTTACATTTAATATGATTAAACTTATTTAAACAACATATATTTACAAAACCCCAACTATAAACCCAAAATCCCAAAATATAAACTCAAAACCTCAAACACATATATGTTATGAATTAGTGAATAATTATCATAACCCTAAACCCAAAATATAAATCCTAAACTCAAAACCCAAAATATATACCATAAACCCAAAACCTAAATCCTAAACCCAAAATATATACACTAAACCCAAAATATATACCCTAAACCCAAAATATATACACTAAAACCAAAATATATACCCATACCATAAACTCAAAAATAAATTTAAATAGTTCGTATACCTGAAGTTGTTAGTTTGTATATTAAAGAGATGGGGTGCAAAAAATTTCGTGAGTGAGCGAGAATGAGAAAGAGAGTGAGATAGAGTGTAAGAGAGACAGGGATAAATATGTATATAAGTTGTATTTTGGTTGGAGAGAGAGTCCACACCTACTTATAGGTGTTATATAGTTAATTATAGCTTATGTTCTTATTATCTGTTGCAATTTCTCAACTTTATATTACAATCTCTTTTCTCAACTATGTTAGGTTAGTTTAACTAATACTAGGTTGGAGGCCGTGCTACACGCGGAAAGTTAGTAATTCTTATTTTAAATTTTATTTTTATGTGTTTCAATATATTGAATTACTGTCCAGTAGTTTCATAAAGAAAATCATTGACGCTTTGGTTTTGAATATATAATCTAAATTATTGTAATGTTTTTTAGGTTTTGATCTAAGACAACTGTTGAAAATATATTTTGTTTTGGTTGGTATATCTTCAAGACCACACATTTTGGTTAGTTCAGTTGAGCTGCATTGGCTCTATAGTAGAACACAATTACGCATACGAACACATTAAAACACTATTGATATTATACACAATTATAATGGTTCTACGTAGGACCATTTTCTAGACTATGTTGCATACATAATTTATATATAAGTAGTCTAAATAGAAGCAAAAAGCTTTGAGGACACAAGAAAAAACTGCAGTCAATCTTCATATTAATACTTAAAGATTTGTTATGAAGCAAAACAGTAATCTTCACTCTTCACACACACATCAAACAAAATTTCTAATGTTGGATCAGCCATCTCCTTTAATGTCTTTCCTCACAAGAAAGCAGCTAATATGGTTTACATCGAGTTACTTGACTTAATAGAATCTAGGAGTTTTCCATTCAACAATTGAAACAACAACAATCTGAAGATGTGTACATTGTCTTCTTGGGTTGTTAGATGTGTATACAAAAGCAGAAAACATAGTTCTATGCCTCAGACAAAGGATTCAACTACCTTAACACCCACACTTGGATTAGCTTCTGAAATCACTAAGGCTGACAAACAAAACCAGAAGACGAAGACCATCTCCGCAAAACATACATCGTTTTCAATCTTCTCATTCAACGGTCAAAAGCAAATCAATACACACATAAGAAAACATGAGCTCCATACAATCAATCAAGCTCATCCAATACAGAGTTTTGAGAGTTCCTCCCCTGGCTTTTACCCTTTCTCCAAGATTATATATGGGTTATGAGAAATTGGTTTATAATTAACTCAGAAAATAATCAAACAATAAACGTTCAGCATCTCTCTCTCTCACTTACCAAACGACAACAAAATAAGATTTTAACAATCCAAAATTTAAACAGCTAGTAGCTTCGTCACCACGTAACTGATATTAAGGATCCGAAACTTGTGACCAATTTTGAACTTTTAGATGTTCAAGGCGTGAAAGAATTAGATGATACAATTTTATCGTCTAAACAAACAAAATAAGACGTAATCAAAATATAAATCAATAGCATAGCGATTATTGAGCTGTATTTGATAATAACCTCAACATAATTATATGTTACTCTTCTTTTTTATGTCACAGTTTAGATTGACCAAACTTAACACACGGTCATTTTTGTAATACAAAAATATATAGCTAAATAGTGAAATATGCAAATGTGGAGACAAAATTACGTAGCCATTGATGGAAGCCTTCTTGATGTTGTATGACTTCAGTTTGGTGTCCATAATGATCGCATGTAGCTACGCTACGCAAGAGAGGGAGATGGTGCACATTTAAGTTAATAGTATTTGAACGTGTGATGGAGGTTAATTGTAGATGATCACCTTTTATGGAATTCTCGGATTGCCTAGTACTCTATGTAAAACTGAGTTGAATAAATGGTCTTTAGCGATAGAGCACCTGATAGTTTGACATATGAGTGTTAGTACGTAGAACATATGAAATTTGTATCAAGCACCTGTAGTTCACTTGACTCCATTGGTGTGTGATGCATTGGTTCCAAATAATTATATATTACTCTCAGTTTTGTTTGTGTCACAGTTTAGATCGACCAAACTTAATACACAGTCCTCAAAATATGAAAATGTGAAGGTAAAAAAGGTTTTAATTAAGAAAAATACCTTAATCTAAATTAAAAGATTAGATCTATGATGTTAGGTGAAGGAAAGAGAATAATATATATTTACCTTTTAAGCACGTCTTAGGGTGAGTTGATTTAGTTTTATAGTAGTTGTATAACTTTTAGCTTTCTAATAAGTTATGTGAGGTAAGATTTATAGGAGATGGTAAAATTATTGATGATTAGGGTTGTAATTTAATGTATTCAAATTTATTAATTATGGTTATATTTGTAACATGTATGTGTCGTGTGAGTGCTTGCCTTTTTGTTGCTAGTTTTGATTTTGTTTTAATGCTCTTGTATTGATTGTCATTGTGTGGATGTTTTGAGATTTATTGACCATTAACGGGGATTTTTTGTAGAATCTTAGTGGGGTGTATTGAATCTAGGATTTTTAAAGACCTTGGAGTTTTATAAGAACTCTCTGTTATTCAACTGATGATTTGTAAATCTTTTACCAAATCCTATGTTATTGAAACTGTAATTTACACAAAATCATTCCAAATCATCTATAATCTCATTTTATTCAAATAAGAATTTATCAAAATCATATGAAATCTAGTGTTATTCAAAACTTCATAGGATTCAATAACAAAAAGTTACAAAATGGATTTTATGAGATTTTAGGTACTTTTTTAGTTTAAAATCTATTGAACTAAAAACTCACATATAGAGGTGTGATTTGAAGAAATTATTCAATTAAAAAAATCATCGTGAAAAAAATGCATGGGTAAAACTATTCAACCCATTTTTCTTCCCCTTTGCTTCAGTACCCAGTTCTCTATAGACTATGTCGTTGGAAGGATTTTGAGGATCTGATCCATCGCACAAGATGGAACATCCAAGTTTGGGTAAAGTAAGCGCAATGGGAAGAATCATTGTACATTAGGACTACAGAAAAATCTTAAGAATCCTGAATTTGAGTTTTTTCTTGAGTAATATGAATCAAGTTACGATTTGACCCGAACTTGGAGCTACGCTTGCTGAAGAAGAAGAAGAGATAAAACATTTGTATAAGTTTTCGCTGCCGGAAAAAAGGTCGACGCACCGATGACAGAGAATGGGGTTTCGTTTGGCTACTCTGTTTCTCCCTATTTTCATTGAACCACTCTTCATTTTGTCCTCAGAAATCCAGAAGATCGGTTCCGACCTGCACTTGGTCAGTGATCTGGATGCAACTAAGCTTAGAATCTCTCAGTTGGGTAAAGTTTCAAATATTTTGTTTTTGGCTAATGTTATTTTATTTGCTGCGAATCAACTGACTATGATCATATAGAAGTTGTTCTTGAGACGATCATGAAGAAGGTGGATGATAGGAATCTTTACTTGAAAGAGCGTGAGAAGTTGATTCAAGATGCAAAAAGTAGGATTCATGATCTGCAGCATGCTTCACGCAATGACAAGGTTGGTTTGGTTCTTTAAGGAGAATATATTGGCCCATTGGATGCAAGTTTAAGTAGAATTAGCTAGAATAGCGTTTATAGAGTTCCTATACTAATCATGGTATGAATGTGACATGATAGGACACTCGTTAAATCGTCTGTTCTTGTCCAAAGGCTCACATATTGTACTTAACCAAATCATACGAAATAATATTATTTTGTTATTAACCTTTACTAATCCCACAAAATCCCACGAGATTTGTTATCAAATCACATGAGATTTGTATCAAAATCTCTTTAAATGTATTTAAATCCTCCTAAATCTCTATAAATCTCAAAAAATCTAAAAATCCACCAAATCTTTTAAAATTATAGATTCAATACACTCCCTTATTGTTTTTATTCTCTTGCCTTATAACGCTTTCGTACTTAAGGTACTTAATATGGTTGAATAAAAAAGAGATAATAGAAAGGAAGAACATTGAAGTATTTAATGTAGTCAAATAAAAAAATGGCAAAATGACACGTGGACCAATAAGGATAGAGACAAACCCAACTTTTATATGTATGATTTTGCTAAAATAATTTGATATATAGATGAAATGCTAAACATTTATTGTCTTATTAAGTTATAGTTTATATTAGTATATATGTATTTTAACCCTAGATATTATGTACATAATATATCGTTATTCATTTTTGTACTTATAATTTCTTATATTAAAATATCAAATGTGACTTTGAAGAACCATTTTCTTTGCAAATATTTTTTTAGTTGAGAGATCCTTATAACCAGAGTTGAGATAAAATTGGACTCAGTTGTATAAGATAAGATACATAGGATTGAGTCTTAACCAAGTAGATTTGGCTAGTCATGTGTTTCTAGGTGCAATTCCAACTTTTTGCTTTGTATGCATTTTTATTACATTCGGTTTTGATCATACAACATATCCTACAACGTCTTAAGAATAAGATATAGGGTTGGGAGACGAGATATTTGATACAATCAGGAAAAGAAGTTCTTATTAAGTCAGTTGCTAGCGCGCTACCAGTTTACAGTATGACGTGCTTTCTACTCCCTATTTAGATATGTAATGACATAAAGCGTCTTCTTACACGTATTTGGTGGGATCTAGAAGTAATCATAAGAAGCTACATTGGTCAAGCTGGAATATATTAGCCATTTTCAAATTCAATGTCGGACTCGAATTTCGTGGTTTTAGAGCTTACAATCTAGCTCTCTTAGCAAACCAAGTTTGGAAACTCTATCATCGATAAGACAACTTAGCATACATATTAGAGAGTTTTAAAATCCAAATACTTTAAGCATAGTTCTATACTTGATACGTCTGCTCGTAGCAATGTGAGCTCCTATACATGGCAATCGCTTCTTCAAGGTTGTGATCTTCTAAAGCGAGGGTTGCACTACACTAATAGGATGGGACTATGAACATACTGGAAATTGATCCATGGTTGCCGACCCAACCAACTCGGCCACCCATATTACTTCCTGGTTCGGATCTCCACATCTTGGTTAAGATTTTTGTCCAATATGGAAAAAAAAAAGTTGGAGTTCAGATAATTTAGCTACCATCATTCATCCATAAGATATTCAAACCATTACCCAAATATTTGTTTCACCACATAGTACTGCGGATGCTATGTTTTGGGATCATACTTCAACAAGTGTTTACTCTGTTAAGTTGGGTCTTTTTTCCCAAGGATTGGACGCGCACTCTCCTCATTCATTATCCACTGGCTCCATATCCGGGTTTTACTAATAAATTATGGAATTTACGACTCCCACCAAAATTAAAGCATTTTCTCTGGTCTCTTACGTTAGTGTTAATAGCTACAAAAACCAATCTCATATGTCGCCAAGTCCAAATGGATGAGTTATGTCCATGATGTATCAAAGCTACAAAAACTTCAATCCATACATTTTTTGGATGCATATTTATTCAATTGGTGTGGCGATGTATTGGGCTACCTTGTCCTATACCACCAACCTTGTTCACAATTAATGGTCTTCTATAATAGCTTTTCATTATTTACTGCACACCGCAACAAGAAGATTACTATAAATTCATTTCTTTCTTCCTCATTTGGCGACTTTGGAAGATTCAGAATTATTTAATTTATAACAAACAATATGCATCACTAGATAAGATCATAAGACCAGTTCGTACAGAGGTTGATGAATGGTTACATACTTTTACGTTAATTAAATCTTCTCTATGAATGGATGTACGTCGCCAACGCCACTTACACGATCACTAAGTTGGGTTAATTCTCCATGGTGTATAGTTACATGTAATTATGACATTGCTAGTGTTAGTGATCAAATGTTAATGGGATGTAAATGGTTGATTCATGGCCATTTACTTCAACGCGGGATGGTGACAATAATGAAGCGTTTTACCATTGTTGAATTTGAAGCCTATTGTCTGATTTGGGTGATGCAACTAGTTTGGAATTTGGAATACCATCATATTATTTTTAAAGGGGATAATAAACAATTTAATGAAAGTCTATGTAACCAGAAACATAATCAAAAGATCATGCCATATATGGATACTATCAATAGTTGGCGGTCCTTATTTTTCTCAATATGATTTTAATTTCAGTGCCGAGAAGGTAACAAGTCTGCTGATGTATTAAGAAAATATGTTCTTACAAACTTGGTAGATTGTAGTATGTTTATGCATTGTCCTCAAATTTACAAGTTGTATTGGATTTAGACAATGTAAACTATCTTTAATAAAACAGTTTGACGATATAAATAAATAAATAATAGCATAGGAAATAACATTTATTAATGAAGCTTTTTTGAAGTTTAGATGAAAAAAAGAAGAAACGCCAACTTACAAAATATTCAAATACCATATGTATGCATAAAACAAAAAGTATTGAAGAAAAAATAATATAATGAATAAAAACTACATTCTTAAATACTGCAACATTCTTAAATACATTCTTTTATAAGTAACTACATTTGTTTCAAAGTGTTATGTTTTAGAGATTTAAAGCTAAGGTAAACGTCCAAAGTTTTTACCTTGTTGACGATACCAAATCCTAATTCTCCAAGTTTGTTTGAGTTAGAGAAACTTTCAGTAACATAAAAAGTTATTCAACATTTAATGTGTGGAAGCCTTTAGAAGAATTTTGTAAAAATACCTTTTAATGAACATGGATTTTGAAAAATGGACGACTTTTAAATTTTTTGAAAACTAAACCTTAACCTCATAATTTTTTCATATTAATATCTTTAAACACTTGGAAAAAAAAATCATTGTTTATCATACAAAATTATTAAATATCACTATTGTTACAAATCTTTAATAAACCTAGTTGACAAAATATAATAATACATATATACATATATATATATATATATATATATTACTAAAATAATATTGAATTTGGTTAAAGTGAGTCGAGGTGCCTTATTGTTCGGTCTTTTTCCTTCACTTTTAGGCTTCCTGCTCCTATCTTATTGACTCATTATATTAATGGTTATTATGTACTATAAACTCTTAACCGTGGATATTTAATCAATTTGTGACAACAAAAACTAAAATAATTTTGATCTCCATCGAAACCTGTATTATTTTCTTCTGTCGTCTTGACAAAAGAAAGAAAATCTGCTGCCGATTCAATCCAGAGGATCTCCACTTTCTTACATCATCTTAGTTTGTAGGTTGTAGCTTCGTTCACATATTAACCTATAAGTTCGTAATTACTCCTTTTCTTTTTTGTTATACTTTGTGTAGTTTCGATTTTTATCTCATTGATGTCATGTCTTGTGGTTTGAATTTCATTGCTTCAAATGTGTATTATCACCTTTTTAGATTTTTTGATTTGTTTCTATAGATTCGTTTTTCTAAATTTCAGTTTTGGTTTTAGAGATTTCATTTTTCGATTTCCACCACCATTGAAATCAATGTTTGTTGTGAAAAAGATTTTGCTTTTGTAATTAATAGTTTTTTCTCTTTATGCATCACTCACTTTAACATTTGTTTTGTTTTTTTGTGTGTGTTTAATTTTTTCTGTTATGTTCTTAGAAATAAAAATGTCCACTATATATAGTATTTATGGGGAGTGGATGATGAATGAAGAATCCTGCAATTTGGTAGTGAACAAAAAAAATGAGCTAAATTATTTAATATTATAGATGATTTGAAGTATGATGATATGATTTTCATATGATTATTGAAGATTTTGGTATTGATAGATTGGTTAGTGAGGTAGAAATGAGCTATGTAATGCTTGAAGAGATGTTGAAAAATATGCCTAAGGGTACTCCTCCTATCTTTGTGAATAACGATAGACATTTGGAGTTTTTTAAAATATGCAAATTGATGCATGCTCGTCTTTCTATCTCAATAAATAATGTAAATCAAGAGGCATGCAAACATGATTTTAACTCTCGCGAGGTTCATGTGGCTGTTGAACAAGGTGCTCAAGCTAACAAGACTAGAAAATTATCTGAGGATGTTGATGGAAAGAGTAATTATGAAGAACTACAAGTTGTATCTTCAAAGGATATTTATGTGGACCAATGGTTCAAGGATAAGTCAGAGTTGTGTAGGAGTATACAAATGCTTTCGTTTGAATGAAATTCAGATATTTTGTTTCAAAGTTTCACACCAAGCTGTATGTTGTTAGATGTGAAGACAAAAACTGCAAGTGGTTGGTCTGATCCTCCCAAAAAAAAGCATATGGGTTTTTGTGGGTTACAAAATACATTGAAAATCATACATGTTTTCCTAGGAATGAAGACTTTGGTCCACAAGCTTCTTCTAAAGTTATTAGTAAACTTCTACTAGAAAACTTTGGCAATTGTAGTCTAAGTATGAAACTAATGTCGATCTAAATATGTCTGAAGAAACGCTACAGTGTTAGTATGAAATACTGGAAGATATGGAAAGCTAGAGAGAATGCTCGTGAATTCGTATAGGGTTCTCCAGAAAGTAGTTATGCTCAGCTTCCAATATACAATCACATGATTAAGAAAGCTAATTCGGGTAAAATAAAACATCTTGAGGTTGATGATCTACACATATTTATCTACTTTTTTCTGCTTCCAAGAAAGGCTACGAATTCTTAAGGAAAGTGGTAGTTGTTGATGAAACTTTCTTAAAAGGAAAATATAAGGGTGTTTTGTTAGTAGCAACAACTCAAGAGTGAGATTCTCATGTTTATTCTTTGCATTTAGAATTGTAGATTCTGGAAATGATGCTTCTTGGAAGTTGTTTTTCACAAATTTAAGATTAGTTGTACCTGGTGATCCTAAACTGGTAAGAATATCTGATAGACATTCATCTATTGCGTAAGTCTTTCGGAAGGTATACCCATTATCTCAACGAGGAATATGCACTTATAAATTGCAGAAAATATCATTACCAAATTTAGAGGAAGAAACATTACCCGACTTGTGAACACATCATCAATAGATTATACAACAACTGAATTTAATGTTATCTTTGCGGAGATACGTCTTCTGAACCAACAGTTAGGCACTTATTTGGATGAAGAAAATTTCAGTTTGTGGTCACGTGCTTATTTTCTAGGTGAGAAGTATACTCATCATTTTTGACATAATTGCTTGTTTAAGAAAAAAATATTACTAAATGATTGTGTGACAAAACTCCTAATTTTTCAAACTTCATTACTTTTAAAAAAATAAGTAATGGTATTAAAATGAAATTTTGTTTCTTGTAATTAAATAATTTTAATGTTCGTGTAACAATGACTAGTGGTGCTTACTAATTTTATGAGAAATTAATATTTGAAAGTTGAAAGCGTCTTGATTTGTCATAAAAAACTAACGAATGAGTTTGTTTCTTGTTGTACTGTTTCAGGTGAAAAGTATAATATTACAACAAGTAATGCAACAAAATATTTTTATGTTTTGTTGTAAGAACCTTGTGAATTTCCCATTATGTTGAAGATCGAGGTAATTAGAAACACAATGCAATATGGTTTTATGAACATCGAGAAAATACTGAAAAGTATAGGTCTACTGTCACACCTAATTGAGTTGAGGAGATAAAGAAACGATGTAACATGACTAGTACATTTGATGTGCAATCTATAAATCTACATTAATTTTAGGTAACTAATGGGTCAAAAAATTATATTGTTAATATACACAAATGACATGTACATGTCGTGTTTATGATGTTGAGAAGATCCCGTGTAACCATGCTATTAAGGCTGCCTTGAGTAGAGGAATTGATCCAGTTTTGTTAGTACATCATTACTATACAAAATTAATAATGTGTGCTGCATATTAAGTAAGTATAAAACATGTGGAAGTGCTTCTAAAAGTTTAAGAAATACCTCTTAATATTGTTGCTCAGTTATGTTTCCTCCACAAACCCGTAGAAGTGCAGGAAGACCAAAAAATTAAATATACCAGGGTATCGATGAGCTAATGAGGAAAAAATCACGCAGAAAACAAACATTTTCACAATTCACTGAATGGGACATAATAGTGCAACATGTGACTTTTCACTTGGATGAGCTATGTGATGTTTTTCTTTTATACATATGTCTTATTTAGTTTCTTTTTTAAGTTAGAATATATTGCTTATTTTACTTTCTGGATTCATTTTGGTGTATAATAAAATTATTAAACTTTTAAGTTGTTGGACTTTTCACAACTCGTTCATGATTTCTATGATGCATTCTCCTAAAGTATGTTTGTTCCTTGTTGTTATCTCATATTAGACGAATTTGGCCTAATAAAAACCAGGAAGAGCCTAATATGCGGTGACTTGATTAATTATCTGAAAGTGAGAGAGCTTTCTTACCTTTTGATTTAAGTCTTTGTGATTTTCTTAGTACTTTTAGTCTACTCGCTCAAGAAATTTTACCATGGTATTTGTTGGATACGACAATGTGTCTTGCAAGGGTTGTTACTGCCCTCTCTTTTGGTTTGGACATTTTAATTGTACATAAAAAAGACAAATGAAACCTAGTAGCATCTCCAAAAATTAAATTAGATTGTAACTTAGAACATAAACAAAATCTTTGCCAAAAGATGTTGAAACTCTAAATAACCAAAAAGATGCAACCATTTGAAGGGAGTGATGATCGTCATCCATTTATATTAAAAAAACATGTTTTATGTGTATAAATAATTCTCCTCTACCCTTCTTTCTCCATTTTATAATCATTCTTCATGAGATTTGTTAACCTCTTTTGTAGTTTTTGATCCATCAAATGCCATCAACTGCAAAAATCACTAACAACAAATCATATTAAATTTGGTGTATGTACTTTTGTGCAGTTTTACCGACCATTATAGGAGCATCAAAGGATTTGGCAACATTGACCATGACTAGGATAAAGAAAACCCAGAAAACATCATAGAAAATAGTCCTATCTGCAAGTCAGGTATAAACAAACACAACATCTCCAAAAACTTTTCTTATTTTTCATCTTACATATTACCAGAAGACTTTTTCAAGTATATCATCCAAAAGATGCAAATAAGATCTTTCCTTCTTACCAAAAAGATGGCACTGGTCTTGAATGATCCAAGAGAGAGCATCTCAATTCTATGTTATTTGTCACCTCACTAATTAAAAAGGACACACAATGATAATGTAGCTAATAAACACATCTCATGTTCTTTAGTTATAGTCTCTGTTGGAGGAGAATCTTTCATCGAACGATACATGCTATGAGAATAAGGTTCAAATTCGTAGTCACTGTCACATTATATTTTGTTTTGTTTCAGGTTTCAACTTGTGATCTTCAGCTCACAGGTGGATAAAACAATTTCAGATCTTAAGAACACTAATGTTAGACTTAAAGATATAGTGAACCAAGTTTTAGTTTGTTTGATTTTAGTCAAACAATTCAGCTGAGACTTGCTAAAACACTGTAACTTGTAATGTAAAGTGATAATGTAAGAAGCAAATTAACTAAAAGAAAAGAAAAACAAATCTAAATCCAAAAAATCAGAAAAACAGAAAATAAAATCCAAATTAAAAAAGCTAATAAAATGTGTTTACATCTTTATTAAGTAGTTGTCTTTCATAAAAGTCTTTGTTGCCAAAGATTTGTATTACCTTGATGTTTGCATCACATAGCTCAATCTATATATCTATACCAAGTGCAAGACACTCAATATACTTCATTGCATAAATCTCGTTGTCACGTGATCGTTTTTTCTTTGGTATATCTCTACGAATTGTAATATTGTATTCTACAACACTCAAGCTAGATTGTTCATATGGTCTTATAAACTCTTGTATCTCTTGTTCTTTGGTGTCAAAAACAAAGTTGTCATAAACATCAATTTGTCGAGAAAGGATTAATATAGCCCAAGCAATCTAGTGAACATTTTTTATGTTCACCACCACATACGCATCATCAGAATCAATTCGAAATCTCTTGTTGGTCCTTCCGTGCTCCGATAAAGTGATGTTATAGTAATTGATCATGCAAGAGTTTCAAACAAATTCTTTTAGCTTTCATAGAAACCTCTGATAGTCACTAGACATCATTAATATGAAATAAACATCTAAGAAAGCCAATCTATTGCTACAAAATGAATATGAAACATGTCCCAACATTTTCCTTAAGAGTCACATGCCATCATCGATATGTTGCCATAAAAAAACTTATATTAATTTATTTAATTGTTAAAATTAAATGATTAAGTAACGATTAATATTCACTTACTTTATCACTTAACCAAATTTTTGGTTTCATAAGTTATGCGAAGAATGTTTTATTCGCAATATTTGTACCCAAAATTGACATTTGTATTACTACGAATAAAAAAGTGCAAGTCGCAATTCATATTCATAAGAATAATTAATACTATAAGTATAATAATGTAAAAAAAACTAATTTATTCATCTTCATCCACATATCTAAGGAAACAGTTGACTTATCATCTTCTCTATAAGTTGGAACATGTGAAGAGACAATTCTTTTGGTTTTTATCTTTCGATCAACACCATATGGTTTATACCTCTCTCCAACTTTTGCATCAACTTTTTGAATATTTCTTCGGTAGAACAACTTTTTTGATGAAGTTGAACTCAAAATTTTCAATAGAAGAATCTTCAGAAACTTCTTCTTCTGAATTCCAAGAGTCTTTGAGTTTTGCGATTTCTAAAAAAACGTTTTTCAAGTTGGTTGCTTCTGCTTGCAAGTCTTTTTACTTTTTAAGTCCACTCTTTGTACATGCCATTGATGATATTGACTCGTAATCTTTTGTATAATCTCTTAACTCATATTTTGGTGACTGCCATAAATAGTTGATTAAACATAAGTACAAAAAAATGTTACCAATAAAACAAGCCGAGACATATATATTAATAATTAAATTGCAGAAATTTTTTTATACATACCAAATCAATGTATCATATTGGACTCATAAATCTTTGAAGGTGTTTGATATCCTCTTTCAAACGAGAGAGTCCCTTATCAATCTTTGTGGATCTACCGCTAAAATTTTGCACAAAAATTTGCAATAAAAAATATAAAATGTTCTTTTGACATTACCTTTGAATCGGTTTTACTTTTTGGTGTGGATCTCTCAAGTCTTTTAGTATTTGCTTTTCGTTTTTCATTAGTATGATCTTCCATATCTCCTATATATTAAAAGGGAAGACTTTTTTAAAAGAAACCTTAAGTTTGTAATAAATTACATGATATGCCATTAGTAATTTAAATATAAACACAATATATAGATTAAAAAAATTTACCAAGATTTTTTCTTCTTATATTTAGCAAACTTGTTTTTAATTTTATTTTAGTTTACAAAATTTGTTTTTTTTATTAATTTATGAGAAAATGTATATTTTAAGACTATAAATATAATATATGTTATATAATTATATACTTTTACAAAATCATCACATTTTTACTTCATATTTGTATAAATATAGTCAAAATTCTATAATTATTATTTAATAACTATATAATAATACATAAAATTTAAGTCATACTTTTTTAGAAAAACCCTTAAGTTTATAATAAATTACATGATATGCCATTAGTAATTTAAATATAAACACATTATCTAGATTAAAAAAATTTACCAAGATTTTTTTCTCCTTTTATTTAGCAAATTATTTTTTAATTTAATTGTAGCTTACAAAATTTATTTTTTGATTAATTTCTGAAAAAATATATTTTTTAAGACTATAAATATAATGCATGTTATATAGTTATATATTTTCAATAAAATCATCATATTTTTACTTCGTATTTATATAAATAGTCGACAAATTCTATAATCATTATTTAAAAGCCTATATAATAATACATAAAATTAAAGTCATATTTTTATTTTATAACATATTTTCGTGCATAGTGCGTGATATCATCTAGTCTTAAACTAAACAAGCTTCATATAAACATGACATAAAAAAATTATTAATTAAAATTTTATAGATAAGTGGAATACAATGATTTCGATGCATGAACAATTTTAATGTATGCATATCAATCATATGAGGAAGAAAAATAACTCTACCTTTACTTAACCTAAATTTTCTTTGGTTTGTGATGAAGAGACGTAAAGGTTTTTTTTTTGGTAACTCGAGACGTAAACAATATATATAGTATGTATTGAACATATTTTTTGAAGATTGATTTTTATCAAGATATATGTGATATTTTATCTAAATAAAATAAAAAACATTTTATTATATATAGTTAATATTTTAAATAAATTCTAAGTTTTAAAAATTATAATGGATATAATCGACTTTTATAATAAAAAGAGTTAGTTTAAAACATAAAAAGAAAAATTAGAGTAATTTTCAAATATTCATGTATAAATACGATAGTTTTCAAAATCACCCAAGATTTTATTCCTCGCTTGCTCCTAACAAATTTGTTGCTGGTTGCATCAGCAATACTATTAAACTTTTTATGTTAGTATTAGATATGTAGTAAGGCTGTACATATATTGAATTTGTTGTGCCTAACACTATTTTTGATGTGACACAACTAATGGTGACTATAACTCCAATAACCAAGTTTACAATTTGTCCAATGTGTATGAAGGTAATAGATGAATGAATTTCTTAGTTTTTCCATTAACAATCTACAGAGTTATACAAAGGTGAAGAATTAGAGAAACAAAATTGCAGATATTATGAGTATATACAAGGAAGGTAAGTTGCCAAAGCTGTAGGATATGAGAATATCTCAATACCCCTCCCCCCCCCCTCCTCAAACTGGTGTGTGCAAGTCTTGAACACCCAATTTGTTGTTGAACACTTGAAAAGCTTGTCATCCCAAAGGCTTGGTGAAAATATCCACCATTTTTGTCAAAGTGTCCACATGTATTAGTTGAATAGTACCATATTGAATCTCGTTTCTGAAAAAATGACAGTCATTTTTGATGTGCTTTGTGCATTTGTAGAAGACCGGGTTCGTTTCTATGTAAATAGCAGATTTACTATTACAATAAAGCTTTATCGACTGATCATGAGTGATGCCGAGAGAGAGAGAGAGAGAGAGAGAGAGAGAGAGAGAGAGAGAGAGAGAGAGAGAGAGAGAGTCGCTTCAACCACATAAGATGTTTGGTGAGTTACGCCATAGCGCGATACTCCGCTTCGGCCAAATATAGTCTCATGTTGTCTTGTTTCTTCGTTTTCCCTAAAAGTGTTGAATGACCGAGTTTAACAATGTAACCCGTGACAGAACGGCAAGTTAGAGGACAACTGGCCCAATCAGAATCACACCATTCTGAAATTTAAAAATCAGAGGCAGCTGACAAAAGAATTCCATGTTCCGCATTTGATTTTAAATATCGAACAATGTACAATGCATCATTCCAATGATCTTGCCTTGGTAACTACATAAATTGAGTAAGGATGTGAACACAGTAAGCCAAATCATGCTTGGTTACAGAAAGATAGATAAGTCGGTCGATTAACTGATGATATACTTCTGGATTTGGCAGTAGCAGAGATGTAGAAAGAGCAAGACGGTGATTCTGCTCAAGGGGAAACAAGGTTGGTTTTGCATTTAGATGACCAGTTTCTGAAATGATTTCCAATGCATACTTGTGTTGGCTTAGGTAGAATCATTTGGAGCTCCGTGAAACCTCAATCCCAAGAAAATATTTCAGGGAGCCCAAGTTCTTTGATGTGATCCTTGATGGCTAACAACCTGAATTTGGAACAATGAAGGATCAAAACAATTCCAAGACTTTGGAGCTACCGAATGGAGCAATCACAACCAACAAAGCAAAGGAGCTAGCTAAGATCATGGAGGATATGCTAAGGAAAACTCAATGCAAGGAGAAAGCAGTTGTATCAAGCTACATCAACATCACTCAAGCATTTGAAGAAGATCAAGGTATTCACCAAGTAGTTAAGTAGTTTATCTAGTACTCTTTTTCCTATGCTTCGTTTTTGTCCCAATTGGGTTTTCTCAAGCATAGGTTTTAATGAGGCTAGGTAAATTACTTTCATCTATACGACTTAGTAATACTTTGATCTAATTGAAGACTCTAAATAATCCGGAGAGTTTGAGAAGCTTCTAAAATGAAGTCAAAGAAGCAAAGAGTCACATTAAAGACAAGGCATGCATGAAGATTATACTTTATTGTTTTTAAGTCATTTTCAAGGAGGAGCCTTTGTCATCTCCTTCCTCTATATGTAGTGCACGAAATTAATAAGAAAAACATCCACATTTTTGTTGAGAAAACAATTTTGGATCAAAGTTGTTCTTTCTAAAGATTGGTGTGAAGCCAACAAAACCCCTTTTCTTCTTTGAAGAAATTATGTCTACTTTTTGTGTGAATCAACTAAGTAGCAGCCTTCTATCTCTTCATCTGATCATTCTATAGATCATTTGATTATATCATCATTATTATCGTTTCATTCATCCATATCGCAAGTCCCCAGTTCCCATTCACCATATCTCATCCACGGATCACACCAACCAGATTCCATTCACCAGTTTTCATCCAGCAGATCTCATCCACCAGTTTCATCCATCCACCAGATTCCATCCTCCAGGTCTCATCCACGAATCACATCCATAATATTCAATTCACCAGCTTTCATCCAGCAAATTTCATCCGCTAGTTTTCATCCATCGGATCTCATCCACCAGATTCCATCCACCAGTTCTCATCCACCATCTATCATCCACTGAATTCATGTTGTGCATCATAACTCTTATCTTCCGCAACCTCTAATCATATCACCGCACAACCAGTAGCTCATCACGCAAAGTACATCAATCTCGGGCTAGGATCACATCAAGTGGTATCAGAGAACTTTGGCGTAGCTAAGTGTCTCTTATCTCTTCCGATTTTTTTTTGTTTCATGCGATTTTTGCTTAAAGAAAAATATGATTGTTCATCTTCTTTTGTGACTGTTCATCTACTAAAAAACCTATTCATCTTCCATTGATAAATCTACTGTGCTTGATTCATTTCAACCATAGTTGCTTTGATCCATTGCTTTTTTTTTGTTGTCTTTGTCGACAGGAAACGATGGGAAGTAACGTTGATGAAGAAACAAGTAGGGAGAACGAAAAAATATTAATGATGGAAGACATGAGAATAATGATGAGAGAAATTTTAGATGAACAAAGGAATGATACTGCACCTCGAGCTTCTTGCAAATCGAAAACTCATAGGTCTCACCGTCGTAGACTCGCAACTGAAGAAAGTAGTGAAGATGTTATGCCACCTTTCGAAACCTACTATTCCAGTTTAACCCATAGTGGGCGAAGTCATAGAAGTGATAGAGAGGAAAAGAGACGAAGAGGAGAACTACCACCTCAGAGGCGACATCTATTTGACAACATAAATTTCAAAATGCCAACCTTTATTGGTAAAAATGATCTTGATGCGTATCTCGATTGGGAAAAGAAAATGAATCTCATTTTTGATTGTAAACAACCTCTCGAGGCCAGCAAGGTCAAGATAGCCATGACAGATTTTAGTGATTACGCTCTTACATGGTGGGAACAAACCGTAACCACAAGAAGAAGAGTGGGTGATGAACCGATCACTACATGGGATCAACTCAAAACTATAATGAAGAGACGGTTTGTACCAAATCATTATCACTGTGATATACACCAACGTCTTAGAAGGCTGAACCAAGGAGGAATGAAAGTAGAGGAATACTTCCAAGAGATGGAAACGCTTATGCTTAAAGTTGATATACAAGAGGACCGTGAAGCTACTATGAAAAGATTCATGGGTGGTCTTAATAGGGAAATTCAAGGAAAATTGGAGCTGCAAATATATGTTGATATGGAGGACTTTCTACACAAAGCAATACTCATTGAGCAACAATTAAGCCTTAAGCCGCCTCGAAGCAACTTTGTCTCGGGTTCGTACAAGCCTAAGGAGACCAAACCAAGCTATCAACAGGAAGAGAAGTCATCTACTACTAGTCCTAAAGATGATTCTAAGATAATCAGTAGCTACACCAAGCAAAAGAAAAAGACACATTTGGTGCTACAAGTGCCGAGGTATGGGTCATTTTGCGAATGGATGTGTTAATAAGAAACTGTTTGTGCTTCTAGATAATGGAGACATCCAACCTGAGTTTGAAAGTGAGGATAATGCTTCCACTAAGGAAGAAGAATCTGAAGCGTTTCCTACACAAGGAGAGTTACTAGTTGCTAGACGAACGCTAAGCCTACAAACCGAAAAAGAAGAAATCATACAACGGGAAAATCTGTTCCATACGAGATGTTTGGTCAAGGACAAGGTATGTAGCCTCATCATAGAGGTAGTTGTACTAATGTTTCTAGTGTTTCTATGGTTGAGTAATTAGGCCTAAAGGTTCGAACACATCCAAGACCGTACAAACTACAATGGCTCAACAAAAGTGGTGAAATGAAAGTTAGCGAACAAGTCGCTATACCATTGAGTATTGGCAAGTATAAAGATGAGATCATATGTGATGTATTGCCTATGGGAGCCAGTCACATACTTTTAAGACGTCCATGGCAATCAGATCGCAAAGTGATACACGAAGGGTTTACCAACAAGCATTCTTTCATGTTTAAAGGTAAGAAAACCATACTTGTGCCTATGACTCCTCAAGAGATCTATAAAGATCAGTTGCATTTTGAAAAGAAAGCGGAAATGAATAAGGTATATACTGAAAAATCTAATCTCATTATCAAACCAAAAGAGATTAAGAAATTCTATCTCTCTAATAAACCGATTCTACTTTTTATTTTTAAAGAAACATTAACGAGTTTAGCTAATTTGGAACCGGTTATTCCGAGTGAGATGCATGATCTTTTGCAGGATTTTAAAGATGTTTTTCCAGAGGATACTCCTGATGGATTACCATCTATAAGAGGAATTGAGCATCAAATCGATTTTGTGCCCGGAGTTTCATTGCCGAACAAAGCTGCGTTTCGCACCAATCTGGTTGAAACTAAGGAGCTGCAGTGACAAGTTGATGAGCTCATGAGCAAGGGACATATTCGTGAGAGTATGAGCCCATGTGCTTTTCCGGTGTTGCTTGTACCTAAGAAAGATGGTACATGGAAGATGTGTGTCGATTATCGTGCTGTCAACAATATCACTGTAAAGTATCGACATCTCATATCTTGTTTAGATGATATGCTTGATGAGTTGCGTGGTTCCACCATATTTTATAAAATTGATTTTAAAAGTGGTTATCATAAATTAGAATGAAAGAAGGTGATGAGTGGAAAACTGCATTTAAAACGAAATATGGTTTATATGAATGGTTAGTAATTTCGTTTGGTTTAACTAATGCACCTAGTACTTTTATGCGTCTAATGAATCATTTCCTTAGATCATTCATTGGAATATCTTTTGGTTGTTTATTTTGATGACATATTGATTTATAGAAAGAGTCTAGATGGGCATCTTAAGCATATTAGCTCGGTTTTGGAGCTTTTACGAAAAGAGCGTCTCTATGCTAATATTAAGAAATGCACCTTTTGTACGGATAATCTTGTGTTCCTAGGCTTTGTTGTAAGTGCAGATGATGTCAAGGTTGATAAGGAAAAAGTGAAAGCTATAAGAGACTGGCCGACTCCTAAATTTGTTAGTGATGTTAGATCTTTTCACGGTCTTGCGGGTTTCTATCGACGTTTTGTGAAAGATTTTAGCACTATAGCCGCACCTATTACTGAAATTATCAAGAATGACATGGGATTAAAATGGGGTCTAGCTCAATATGAAGCTTTCCAATCCCTTAAAGAGAAGCTTACTAATTCCCATTTACTTGTTTTACCCGATTTTACTAAAAATTTTGAGATTGAATGTGATGCAAGTGGTGCTGGTTTGAACACCTATAGCATTCTTTAATCTTGGAGGATCCCTACTCAATTATCCGACCTATGACATAGAATTTTACTCTTTGGTGAGAGTTCTACAAACGTGGCAACACTATCTTTGGCCAAAGGAGTTCGTGATTCATACAGACTATGAGTCTCTCAAGCACATTAAAGGTCAGATTAAGCTCAAAAAAATAAATGATAAGTGGGTTGAGTTCATCGAAACATTTCCGTATGTGATCAAGTACAAGAAAGGTAAGGATAATGTCGTAGCCGACGTATTATCAAGAAGGTACACTCTTCTCTCTAATTTAAGTTCTAAAGTAATTGGCTTTGAAAAATTAAAAGATTTGTATGCTCTCGATCATGATTTCAAAGAGCCCTTCCTAGATTGTGAGAAATTTGCGATTAACCATTACTTTAGGCAAGATGGGTTTTTATTTATGAAAATCGATTGTGTGTGTCTAATGGTTCTTTGAGGTGTTCATTAGTCAAGGAAGCTCATGGCGGAGGATTAATGGGACACTTTGGTGTTTCTAAAACCCTTAAGACGTTGCAAGATCATTTCTATTGGCCGCATATGCGAAGAGATGTAGAGAGGGTGTGTGATTGATGCGTTACTTGTAAACAAGCTAAGTCTAAAGTCCAACCCCACGGTTTGTATACTCCACTCCCTATTCCTATACATTCTTGGACTGATATTTCAATTGATTTTGTAGTTGGGTTACCTCGAACCAAAACCGGTAAGGATCCCATATTCGTTGTGGTCGATAGGTTCTCAAAAATGACACATTTTATCGCTTGTTATAAAACGGATGATACTTTGAATGATGCTAATTTGTTCTTTAGGGATATTGTTAGATTGCATGGTATGCCTAAAACCATTGTCTTTGATCGTGATACTAAGTTTTTTAGTCATTTTTGGAAAATATTATGGTCTAAACTAGGAACTAAGTTATCATTTTCTACTACATGTCATCCGCAAACCGATGGTCAAACTGAAGCTGTTAATTGTACTTTGTCTACATTGCTTAGAAATTTGGTTAAAAGTAACTTGAAATCTTGGAAAGAATGTTTGCCTCATGTTGAATTTTCTTATAATTATGCAACGCATTCCGCTACTAAGTTTTCACCTTTTGAAAATGTTTATGGTTTTAAACCTTTGTCACCATTGGATTTAACCCCTCTTCCTTTGAGTGAAAGAATCAGTTTAGATGGCAAGAGGAAAGCTGATCTGGTAAAGAATATTCATGAAAAGGCTCGGGAAAATATTGAGCACAAAACCGAACTCTATGCCAAGTATGCTAACAAAAAGGGAGAAAAGCCGTAAAACTCAATGTGGGTGATCAAGTTTGGATACATCTAAGAAAAGAGAGTTTTCCGAATGAGAGGGATTCCAAACTGAAACCGAGGATAGATGTCCCTTTTCATATCATCAAGAATATCAACGACAATGCCTATCATCTCGATCTTCAAGGTAAGTATGACATGAGTAACGCTTTCAATGTTTCTGATCTTGTTCCGTTTATTGCATATGATGAAACAGATTTGAGGTCAAATCCTTTTCAAGAGGGATAGGATGATGTGATCCTTGATGGCTCACAAACTGAATTTGGAACAATGAAAGATCAAGACAATTTCAAGACTTTGGAGCTACCGAGCAATTGCAAGGAACAAAACAAAGGAGATAGCTAAGATCATGGAGGATATTCTAAGGAAAACTCAAGGTAGGGAGCAAGAATTTGTATCAAGCTACATCAACATCACTCAAGTATTTGAAAAAGACTTAGCCCAGTCCTCAGTTTCCACTTTCAGAATAAATGAAAAAAAGATCAAGGTATTCACTAAGTAGTTAAGTGGTTTATGTAGTACTTTTTTTCCTATGCTTCGGTTTTATCTCAATTGGGTTTTCTCATGCATAGGTTTTAATGAGGCTACACAAATTACTTTCATCTATACTACTTAGTAATACTTTGATATAATTGAAGACTCTAAATAATTTGGAGGGTTTGCAAAGCTTCTAAAATGAAGTCAAAGAAGCCAAATAGTCACATTAAAGACAAGGCATGCATGAAGACTAGATTTTATTGTTTTCTGTCATTTTCAAGGAGGTGTCATTGTCATCTCCTTCCTTTATATGTAGTACACAAAATTAACAAGAAAAACATCCACCTTTTTGTTGAGAAAACATTTTTGGATCAAAGTTGTTCTTTCTAAAGATTAGTGTGAAGCCAACAAAACCCCTTTTCTTCTTTGAAGAAATTTTGTCTACTTTTTGTGTGAATCAACTAAGTAGCAGCCTTCTATCTCTTCATTTTATCATTCCATAGATCACTTGATTATATCATCATCATTCTCGTTTCATTCTTCCATATCGCAATTCCCCAGTTCCCATTCACCAGATCTCATCCGCGGATCACACCAGCCAAATTCCATTCACCAGTTTTCATCCAGCAGATCTCATCCACCAGGTTTCATCCACCAATTTCATCCATCCACCATATTCCATTCTCCAGGTCTCATCCACGAATCACATCCATCATATTCAATTCACCAGTTTTCATCCATCGGATCTCATCCACCAGATTCCATCCACCAGTTCTCATCCATCATCTATCATCCACTAAATTCATGTTGTGCATCATAAATCTTATCTTCCGCAACCTCTGATCATATGACCGTACAACCAGTAGCTCATCACGCAAAAGAAATCAATCCCGGGCTAAGATCACATCATCCTTCATATGAATTTGGTGAGACAAGTATCTTTTGAAAGTAGTAAGAGCAGAGACTGAATTACCAGTCAAGATCATATCATCAACGTAGATTAGGATATTGATTTTGACTTTATCACAGTTGAATGTGAACATTATGTAGTCGGATAGAGATTGACAGAAGCAATAGTCTTGTAAAGATGCTGTTAATTTCTCAAACCAGGAGCACGGAGCCTACTTTAGGCCATAAATTGACTTATGTAGATAACAGACCAGCTTAGAATTGGAAGATCGAAAATCTGGTGGTGGTGTCATCTACACTTCATCCTTAAGATCACTGCACAAAAACATGTTGTGCACGTCCATTTGATGGACATACCAATTGTTTGTAGCTGCCACCTGTAAACAAATCTGCACAATATCCGTTTTTGCAACAGAAGAAAATGTATCACCATAGTCGATACCTTCGATTTTTTTGTTTCCGAGCGCTACAAGTCTAGCTTTGTGAAGTTCAATGCTTCCATCAGACTTGTATTTTGTTTTGAAAACCCATTTGGAGCCATAACTTGTTTCCTGGGTGGTAATTCCTCAAGAGTCCAGGTATTGTTACGTCCCAAAGCATTGATCTCGTTTTTCATGGTTCTGTGCCATTCTTTGTGCTCCATGGCAGTGCGAAAAGCACGTGGCTCAGAGGTAGTTGAGATTGTCGTTAAATATGCACGATGCACAGTGGAGAATCGTGTGTAGTTAACGTAATTGGCAATTGGGTCAAGCGGTTTAGTGAAACAGACAGAGTGTTGGTCTAACCTATATTGACCACATAATTTTGTAAAGTAACCAGAGGACAACGTCGATGTTGACCACGACCAAGCAAATCAGGTGGTGGATCTAACAAAGGGGAATTAGAAGACATCGCAAGTGAATCGGAACACATCGCCGGTAAATCAGAGGACGGCGATGAAGAAAAAAAACATATGTTGTCGTGTTGGATTGTGGGCTTGGTGAAGCATGAACCAGGTTAGGCCCAATAGGTGAAGACTCATCGAGTTGATCACTAGAAAAATTGGGATCAAGCCCAATTGGATCCCACATAATAGATGTGTCTGCAAGTTCTGAATAACATAACTATCATGAGTTTCAGAGTAAGGAAATTCTGATTCATAGAAGACAACATCTCTTGAAACAAAAAAAACGTATGAGTCTCAAGATCTAATAGACTCCACCCTTTTTGACCATAAAATAGCCTACAAAGATGAAACAACGGCTACATGGAGAAAATTTATCTCCTTTTGTATATTGATTATGTGCATAACAGAAGCTTCTGAAGACTCATAGTTGACTATAAACTTGTTTCTTGCTATGTAATCGTTCATATGGCATGAGTCCGTTGAGAACAAGAGTTGGAGTGTGATTTATAAGATAAGTCGCACTAAGAACACATTTTCCCCAGAACTTCAGAGGAAGATTCATTTGAAACCGTAAAGCTCTCGTGACATTAAGAATGTGTCGGTGTTTCTGTTCAACCCGACCATTCTGTTGCGGAGTTCCAACACATGATGTTTCATGTAGAATCCCTTGACTGTGAAGAAACAAAGTGAGTGAGGTGAATTCAATACCATTATCACTTCTCAAGCATTTTACTGGATGCAGAAACTGTCTGGTAGCTATAGTAATAAAATTCTTCAATGAACTGAAGTTTCAGATTAGTAACCATACGGTGCGAGAATAGTCATCAATAACAGTGAGAAAATATCGTCCACCTGAGTGAGAGGTTATGCGATAAGGTCCTCACAAATTGCAATGTATTAACTCAGAATTTTTAGTAGTTTTATTCGAAGTAGATAGAAATGAAAGTCGAGTCTATTTGGCTCGATGACATACATCACAAGCCTTAATAAGCAAACCAGAAACAAGTGAAACATCAGGTAGGGAAGCAACAATTTAAGAAGAGGGATGACCAAGTTGTTTATGCCACAAGTCCGAAGACTGCTCATCTCGTGTTTGAACTGCCGCAGCATGCTCCATGCGACAAAAACGAAAGGTTCCCTAATCCCTTTTAGTCGCTCCAATCATCACCCTGGTAGAACACTCCTGAATAACGAGAAACTAATCAACTATTTTAATAACACATCGGTTCTCATCCATTAACTGAAACAAGGAGATCGAATCAGATTGAAACTCTTCCACATACAAAAATGTTTTCAAAAACAGAGAAGGACCAAATTTAACCGCAGTAAGAAGCTGAAAATTCCCAGTCAAATGATGGGAAGCTCTTGTATTCAAAATCCAAGAGAAAGAGATAAATGTACCTGGCAATTTTTCAGTGGTGGTTGTAGGATTATTATTCAAGAGTTTGCCACTGAGAATCACTAAGTCCTTGGACTGTGTCACGGTCTTTGTCGAAGACAACGTAATTGGCTTGTTCGTGTTTTTGTTGGGCTGGTACGTGAACAACATCGGCGTAAGAAACTCTGGATCCACGAGTAGATGATGAAGCACGAGGACGAGAATTAATAACACAAAATTTTGGACGATCTCCCCGCCACTCAGGATAACCAACAACAACAAAGCAATGATCCGAGAGATGTCCCATTCGCTGACAATGTCTACAGACCTGTGTTTTTAAATTTTCATCATTGCTAATTAAATTGATTTTACCTCTGTTTTGGACTGCATATGCAGTTATGTATGAGACAACACCAATTACACGAGTGTTTTGCTTCAAATCTTCTTCTTGTCTAACAATATTGTAGACTTCCTCCAAAGATTAAAGCGGAACACGAGAAACTAGAATGGACCAAATTGTATGATAGGTATCATCCAACCCACAGATAAAATCATGAACTCGATCTTTCTCATGAAGAATAACTAAATCACAGGTGTAGTGGCCGCATTTGCAGAGACGAGGCAGCTTACAGGCTGCCATATTATCCCAAATGCGGTTCAATTTTCCAAAGTATGTTTCAATCATATGTCCTCGTTGCTTGCAATTAGCGAGTTTTGATTTCAGTTGCTGAACTTGTGGTCCATTGGTGATCAAGAAACGTTTCTTGAGGTGATCCCGAAGATCTTTAGCGATATGACGGTGAGAGATTGTAGATCGGAGGCTTGCGTCAATGGTCAATTTGTTCCATGAAACAACTAAAGTTTTGATTGTCATCCAGTCTTCCAAAATTGAAGATCCAGCAGCGGGACGTGAGATAGATCAATTGAGGAACCCAAATTTTTTGCGAGATGTGAGTGCAATTTTGATTCCACAAGCCCACTCATCATAATTCGACCATTCAGTAAAGGATGTGAGATAACAACTCCAGAATTTTCAGCACCTGTTAAATCATAAGGTGAGATGGTTCTTCTCACCTCTGTCACCGTCGTGTCTGTGTTCGACGTAGTCATCATAAATAAATTCCGAGGAAAAACAGAGAAGACATGCTCTAATACCATGAAGGAATTAGATGAATGAATCTCTTGGTTTTTCCATTAACAATCGACATAGTGTATCAAAGGTGAAGAATCAAAGAAATATAATTGCAGATATTCTAAGTATATATAAGGAAGGTAAGTTGCCAAAGTTGTAGGATATGAGAATATCTCAATATTTTATATTTTTGTCTTCTCCTAAGAAAAAAGAATATCAAATTACCAAGATTTTTAGCTGCGAATTTTAACTACAAATTTTGACTTCCGTGGGTGAGAAATGAAATGAGTGAAGTGATGATGTTATCAATCGGCATCAAAATAAGACTAAATTATATGATTTATATGAAATTTTCATAGAAGATCATATTAAGATCTTTTATCTTAGATCCGTAAATTTTACGTACTTATGTTTTAGCATGAATTATAGTCCAATAATAACTTCACGGGATCAAATTTGTAGTATCTAAGATTCTAAGTTAAGATGTATAATGATTATTTTCATAATCTACATACTAGCTTTCTGGATCGGCGGTTGGCAGCTCCCTTAGTGTCGGCGCTAGCCCACTTAGTTTCTCTATTAGATTTTTCTTTCAACAACCTTTTGTTGAAGGAGTTTTTGTGGTGATTACTGGGGTCCGTGGGAGCGACTCTAGTGGGTATGGGTGGCTTCGCCGTTGGAGTTATGGTGGTAGCCGGGGTAATCGCAGAGCTATCATGCTTGGCTTCTGTCATCTCCTATGCAGTATGGTGGGATCGCTTCTTCCTTCTCGGCGGTTCTCCTCTGGTGGTTCTTCTCCTCCTTCGTCTAGGATCTGATTGTCCTCTATTTCCCCTTCATGTTCGATTCTGTTCTTGTGCTCCTAGTGACATCTTCTCTGGTTCTTCTTTGGTGCTCGTCTTTGAGTGTGGGTCTGATCTTTGGCCTGGTTTGGTTTTGTGTTGGTTCACTTTGGTGCTTGGTCTGGTATGAGTTTATCTCAGTTTTGTCTCTAGTGATTTGTTGCCTTGGGATTTTTCGAGACTTTTGGTTTTTAGCTTCCCTTTGGCCTCGTCTTTTTGCGTGCTTGTGTTGTTTGGGTGGTTGGGCTTGTCAGCCCATTTCTATTATGTGACTAGCCATGTTGGCTCTAGTTGATTCTATTTCTATCTCCGTTTGAGGTTCCAGTTCTACCAAAGTCGTGGTTCCCCAATGCTTACTTATTGCGTTTTATTTCTAGTTTTTGGTCATGGGTTTGGACGTTTTGGTTACCTCTCAGTGTTTATGAGCATTTTTTTTTGAAAGTTAAGTGTAAAATGTTGAAATTTGAAGCTAAATGTTCAAGAATCATCCAGATATATTCAAAAACAAGAGAGAATGTATAGAGAGAAAGAGCCAAAACTTATAGAGCGTAAAATGAGACTGGAATAATTCTCATTAAGCTCAAAAAAGGTTGCATACATGAGATAAATAGAGAAAAAGAACTACAAAAAAATGTTGGACTAAATTGGAAAGGTTTTCGCTAAGTACGAAAGCTGGCCAGTCTCGTCCAGGCCTATTCTTGGCTCATCAAACTATTTGGCTAGATTGTGCCAATGTTCGAGCTAGGCTGCAAAGCAATTCCTGTTATGCGCATGGTCCAACTCCTCGGAAGACAAAGTGCTCCCAGCGGTTTCAATTCCTATCGAAGCATCCTTGAATTTTACGGAGCCAGGATTGACTAATATGCGACCTTGGCCAAGTCTTGGCTCGATGGTTTTCCGAATGCATGAATGGTCTAGTCGATCCAAAAATCTACTTCTTAACATGAAGATTCCCTAGTCATTAGATCTCTCTTCTCTATTTGGTTTAGTTTTTAGTTGTCTTCTACTTCCGATGGTTTTAGAGATATTTTGGTTTTTTGTTTTGATTTAGTTTTCTTTAGTGTAGTCTTATGTAGTGGCAGACCCATAATTTTTTTTAACCTAGTTCAAAATATAATATACAAGATCTTGACATCAAAATAATTTTAAATATCTTACAAAGTAACTTTTTTTTTGTCGGAAAGATTAATATTAATTAAGATAGAATCTTAATACAAGGAGAAGAGTTTGCTTGTCTTGCCTTAGAGGCTAAGTGATCAGCAATAGTATTTTCTTCTCTTGGAAGTTTAACAAAAGACAGAACCTGGACCATACAACTTAAAGAAATAATATCTTTCAATAACATTGCTGAAGCCTTTGTCCGAGTTGTATTGATTGCTGAAAAGCATTGTGCCTCCTTAGTTACAGCTTGAATCAAAGGTTGACAATCGGAGTAGACAACCAGCCTTGAATAACCTAATCTGCTTGTGTGGAGTAGACCTTCTTTGATAGCCATTGCCTCTGCTTCAAAGGGTGTTGGAGTGGGTAATAAAGAAGAAGATCCTTGTAGAAGAAGTGTGTTATTCTTCACAAGGATCCAACCAACTCCAATTACTGCTGAGGGAGAAACCCAAGAAACATCAACATATAGACTAAGGTGTGGATCACCTTGTCTTTTTGGCTGAGAATGTCTTCCAGTAGAGACTTGGTGCTGCAAAGGATGACTATGTGCTTTGGTATAAGCTTCTGCCTCCATGATAGCTTTATTTATCACATCAGGAATGCCATCTTTCTGTGTATCAAAGATGATACTATTACGAAACTTCCAAATTCTCCACAGAAGAAATGGGATGAGCTGTACAGAAGAGGCTGGATCCTGAGCTGCAGAAGTAGAGGAAAGAGTTAACATCAACACATATTCAATGTTATCAAGAAAGTTTTCAGTGAAATTCCCTGAGGAAAAACCCCTTATAGGGGCCAACTGCCATATTTCCCGAGAAACCCGACAGTTAAAAAAGAGATGAGAGAGGGACTCCTCCTCATCACCACAGAGGATACATGTAGTTTCTGTACAAAGATGTCTTCTGCTTAATTCCACCAAAGTTGCTAATCCATGATGAATTAGTCGCCATAAGAAGTGATGTAACTTAGGCTGGATCTTGAGCTTCCATACAAACTGAGACAAAGTTTGTGATCTAGAAAGCATAGGTGTTGGATCATGGATATTCATGGCAGCATGATATGCTGACTTGACTGAATATTGTCCTGATGCTGAGAATCTCCACATAGGTAAGTCTGGATTATCAAATTGAGATGGCCTTATAGCAGTGACCAGGGGAATATCTTCTTGTGTTAAGGTTTGGGCAATTGTGTTAGTGCTCCATGTGTTTGATGGAGAATCCAGAAGATGGTTGACTGTAAGTGTTTCATCTCCATTGTATCCTATGGGCAATTGAGCTGGGCCATATGTATCTCTCAGTAACCAGTTGTCCTTCCATATCCGTATCTGTTTACCATTGCCAACAACCCAATAGAGACCATGCTTCAAAAGGGGGAGGCTGGAAACAATACTTCTCCAAGCATAGCTTGGCTTGGATGGCATTTGAGCATCCTGGAATGGTATCTTGGGGAAGTACTTAGCTTTAAGCACCTGAGCAAGAAGGGATGTTGGGCTTGTAAGTAACCTCCAACCCTGTTTGGCTACAAGAGCTTTATTGAAAATGTACATGTCCCGAAAACCAATACCCCCTTGCTGTTTAGACTTTGTTATCTTTGACCAAGCCACCCAGTTTATCTTCTGTTGTTGTAAGTTCTTCTGCCACCAGAATTTGCGCATCAGACTTGTAATTTGGTTGAGCAGTCTAGAAGGTAACAGGAAGCAACTCATGGTATATGAAGGGAGGGCTGTGATGACTGACTTGAGCATTTTTTCTTTGCCAGCATTGTTTAACACCTTTGAAGACCAATTTTCCAGTTTCTGCTTGACCCTTTGTAAAAGATATGAGAAACAATCATAACGATTACGCCCTATCATCTCAGGTAAACCAAGATATCTTCCAAAACCCCCTAATCTCTGTATTCCTGTGGCTTCCTGGATTACTTGACGATGAGTATCAGAGCAAGTCTTACTAAACAGAATACTGGACTTCTGAAAATTGACCTCTTGTCCAGAGAAAGTAGCATAGGTCTTCAATGTGTTTAAAAGTTGGGAACATTCTGCTGTATTTGCTTGACAGAAAAGAACTGAGTCATCCGCAAACAATACATGCGAGATGGCAGGACCATTGTAACTAGCTCTAAAGCCATGAATAAGTTTGTTGGACTCTTTGGTTTGTAGTAGATAAGAAAGCCCTTCTGTAATTAAAAGATAGATGTAAGGCGAAATAGGATCACCTTGGCGGATTCCCTGTGATGGATAGATGCGGCCTACTGGTCTTCCATTGATAAGGATGGAGAGCTGAGTGGTTGAGATGCATTTCATGATCCAGGCTCGCCATTTTGCATCAAAACCAAGCTTAGTCATTATAAACTCTACAAAAGACCAATTAACTTTGTCAAATGCTTTAGTAATGTCTAACTTAACTGCCATATAAGGAATAGCTCTTTTTCTGGTGGACAATGAATGCAAAAGCTCATGGACAAGAAGGACATTATCTGTAATTTGTCTGCCTGGAATGAAAGCAGTTTGGTTGGGGGAGATGATAGAATTAAGCCAAGGTTTGATCCTATTAGCTAGAATCTTTGAAATCAGTTTGTATATTACATTAGTCAAACTTATAGGCCGATAATCCTTAGGGGTCTGAGGGTTATCAGTTTTTGGTAGCAAACATAGGTAGGTAGAGTTAATGGAGTTATCCAGGATATTATGATTGAAAAACTGTAGTAAAAAAGACTTGACCTCATTATGAATGATTGACCAGTGTTGTTTGTAAAAACCTGAGGTCAGTCCATCTGGGCCTGGAGCTTTATCATCATTCATATGTGTTAAAGCCATCCAGATTTCCTCATCTTCAAGTGCCCTGGTTAAGCTCTGGTTCATAGCCAAGGAGACTCTGGGCTGTAGGGAATCAAATACAGAGT
>OVBE01000416.1:36890-51424 GCA_900406425.1 Iberis pinnata
TTGATCTTGTAATTCTCGGATCTGTTTACTTGAGTTTTGGCGATGTTGTTTACTCCAGGTTTGCATACTTTTGCCACATTCCTTTAGGGCTTCAGAGAAATGGGATGGATGAATGTGAGAACATTTGGAAAGCCATATATCTTCAACTGCTTTGGCAAAATTAGGATTCCTGCTCCATCTGTTATTGTATTTAAACTGGTGAAATCTACTCCATTTACGTTTGTTAGTATCCACTAGGAGTGGCCTATGATCCGAAGCACCCCATTTAAGTAAATGAACAACTGAAGCAGGAAACTTATCCAACCAATCTCCATTTGCCATAGCTCTATCTAGACGAGTCTGAACTACCTGGTTTGAACGAACTTCCCACCATGTAAACTTACCTCCAAAAGTGAGTAAGTCTTGAATCCCACATTTGCTGAGAAAATCTCTGAAGACCATAAACAAACTCTCTGTCCTTTTCTTGCCACCCTGTTTTTCTATAGAGCTCTTAATGTCATTGAAATCCCCCAGATATAGAGTGGGATATGGGAGAGAACCAGCTGCATTTCCAAAAGAGGCTCCTGACTCCCAAAACACTTTCCTATTCGAGACATCAGGAGGAGCATAGAGATAGATCACTTTAGTAAAGGAACCTTCAATCTGAACCCAAAAGACATTGACATGAGGAGATGAAGTATCTGGTGGCTGAAGAAGAACATCCTTCTTCCAAAAAACCGCTATGCCACCTTTCTTGCCCTGAGGAGGGTGTGTAAAACAGTGTTCAAAACCAAGTTTCGCACCTATATGGCGAACAAAAGGATCTTTATTCATTGTTTCCAAGTTTCGCACCTATATAACTTTGGCTTCTAATTTGTTTGCTATAATACGTATGAGTTACTAAATTTTTGATCTGCAAGGGAAAAAGTTATACAAAAAATTAGTCTTGAAACAAAAAAGTTTATGACCTCGAAAATTTCAGGACTGTCCCCATTACAAGCTCGTCCCGATTATAGCGAAAGCTAAGAAAAGAATTACAAGCAAACCGGTTACAAATATAAATACAAGTATTCAAAATAGATGAGAAAGTGAATTCGGTCAAGTGATTAAATGTTAATTTTTACCCATTTTTTATTTATAGGAGTTCGACTATATGCGATTCTATAAGAGCATCTCTAAAGGCAATATCTCAAATTTGAAATATCATGTGTTTTGCTCCAAAGGCAATACCTCAAATTTTAAGGTATCAAAAATATGTATTTTGCAATATTGCTCAAATCTTTATTCACAATTACATAACATCCTATAACTTGTAAACAAATATATATCATTCGTCATTCAATTGTTAAATGCAGTATTTATTAATAAAACGTTACATAGCTTTTAGAAAACATAGAAATAACATCTTAAATAAAATTAGTGACAAAAAATATCTTAAATAAAATTCAAATATCATACTATTAATTAAAATTTAAACATATTAAATGAAATTCAAATACCATAGTGCTCATATATATGTTCGACCAGTGCATTTCAAAATGATATATGAGTTTCTTTGTTTTTATCTGCAAATTGCGAGATGAAAATTGAGTATTTTCGTGTGTTGCCATTTCTACAGTTGGTTCACTAGTTAATCTTGCATCTCGTATAGGTACATTGATATCACGTTCGTCTTCGATTATCATGTTATCCATTATAATGCAATATGTCATTATATCATGTAACACTTCTTTCTTCCAATAACGTGACGATCCCGCTATAATTGTGAATTTGGATTGTAAAACTCCAAATAACGTGACGATCCCGATGTTGTAGTTTTATTTTGTTGTTATAATAATTGTGTTCCCGCTATAATTGCAAATTTGGATTGTAGAACTCCAAATAACGTGACGATCCCGATGTTGTAGTTTTATTTTGTTGTTATAATAATTGTATTATGTACTTTTATTTTATTGTATTGTTTTGTATTAAATTTGTCTTATGTTTTTTTATTTTGTTGTATTGTTATGTTTTATTTTGTTGTATTGTTCTATTTTAATATTATAGTTTTATTTTATATGTTTAAAAACATAAGATATAAAAACTAATATACATTTAAAGTAAAACATAAAAAATATTAGGACTACAATAATTAAAATAAAACTTGAAATTATTATTTAAAGTATAAATAAATATAGGGACTAAAATGTAAAGAAAAGTTGATACCTCAAAATTTGAGGTATTGGACTAGTGATACCTCAAATTTAAGGTATCACTAGTTCAATACTTCAAATATTGAACTTCAAATTTTGAAGATTTGAAGTATCGTTTGGAATGGATGATACCTCAAATTTGAGGTATCGTTTGGAGATGCTCTAACTATGGCTCGATCGGTCTTCTTGATTCATTACAAAGTATTCAAAAGTAGGAAAAATCTCTATAGAATTGAATAATTATGTCTATATAACATTTCTCAAAATTCAACACATAAAAACAAACATATCCTAGAGCAAGTGATGTTGTCCTCACCGGATAAAGAAGTGGAATGTAGCACTACATATTCCGCGTCGTAAGCACTCAGTTACTAAAGTGAAAATTGACAAGTGATTACATTAAACATGAAGTACCAAACTCTCTTGTCCATTTCTATGGATAATGCTATCTAATGGAAGCCACCTTACATGTCTTGCTTTGACTTTTATTTTTCATTTCTTTTGAGTTCTCTTCTAACTTCAATAACATATGTATGCATTTGATGTTTATATATATTATTTTTTTGATAAAGGATGTTTAGATATATTAGTAGCCACTAATGAGGAACCACCATTATCTTATTGAGCAACAATTAATAGCTAAAGTTTCAAAATTTAGAGATTGTACCAAGTTCTAGATTAGAGTTGGAGAAATGTTTTAATCTCCTTATAGGTCTGACACTAATCTTTACTAATATCTTACAAAAATTACCGATGAGTTGGTCAAATCGGTTAAACGCAGTAGTTGGTGATGTTGTGCTCCTGAGTTCGATTCATGGTTAGAAGGTTATATAACATGGTTTGGGCTTCGCCTTGGAAATATGTACGGGTTTCTGCCCAGAACTCTTTGGTCGTAAAAAAATATATATCTTATTAAACTGTATGAAATATTCATCCTACCGAAAATAGAATTAGGAAATTCATGAAACCAATTCGTAAAAATTGATTAATGGAAGTTCGATTTATATAGAGTTTGTTGATTTACATAAAATTTCGTGTATTATAGTAATCCATCAAAATATATTAACCAGATTTTGAGAACCCAAAACTAATCAATACTATTTTGAAAATTGTATTTATAAATCAAATTGTTATAATTTTATATCTTAATAACACTGGATTTTTAAAAAATTATAAAATCAAATTTGTTGAACAACAACAAATTTTTTATAGATTTAAAAATCATCAAACAAATAACAATAATGATTTAAAAGAAATATATATAGGAATTTTTTTTAACTTTAAATTTCCATTNCTTAAAAAAAAAAAAAAAAAAATAGAATTTATAAACCAATAACATTAGATTTCACTAACACCATTTCCTCACACTCTCTTGTTCTTAAGTGAACTTCCCATTCATAGAATATGAAAGTATTTTTTTATGATATTGGTATCCGAAGTCCTGAAGGACTCCGACTAGAGATAAAGCGTTCGCAGTCACCAATGGTATTTAGGAGGGCCGCCGAATTCACTCCATGGTGACCGATATTCGAATCCAGGTGGCAGAACTCTTAGCTGTGAACCTTTTACCACCAGAGCTAGAATCCGCTTAATATAAAAGTTTGGATTTAAATAAATGAAAACTAAGTCAACTATAGTAAACGTGAGGCACTAATTTATTAATGAAGACAAACATTATTGTGTGGACAAAGCCAATTCGAGTTTTGGCAATGCAAAGAAATGGTCTTATGTGTCAACCAAAGTGCTACTTTTACTTTTTTCATGCAATAACATGCAAATTAGGTCAGCCATTAACAATATAATAATTTTCACTATGATAAGGTTTTTTAGATTGGGAAGGCACACTCGAGTCAACCACTATCCCTGATGGGACCAACTATGGGACCAACTGATACACAATTATGTCCTTGATGTTTGATTCACCATCCAATCAAGGTTTATAAAGAATTAAATTCAACAATCTAGTACTTTAGATCGATTTTAAGGATGAAAAACCATTTGGGATAGACGACCACAACAGTTGATAGTACAACAACAAATGATAGTGGAAGTTGCGGCCCGGTTCTAAAATTATGGAGGTTTAAAATAAATAAAAAATAGGATAATATTTTATGTATTTGTTATCTGGGACCTATAAAATTTGAAAACAATGTAAAATAAAATGAAAATTAGGGGTTAAAGGCCAATATTTTACTAGATTTGGTCCAAAGCTGGTCCTTGAAAGTCGACGAAAAAAAAGAAGCCGAAACTTATTTGATGGGTTGATCCAAACGGTTAACTACTTCAAAACATGTATAATAAGAAAATTATTCTTTTCCCAGAAGGATATTCACAACAAGCGACTATTATTTTGAAGAGACTCATCGACCAATAGATCGAGTTGTAGTGACTGAATAACGATTTAGTCCGGTCGAATTTTGTCCTTTTAAAAACTTAATTTTGAATACTCTTTCAGTTTTCGGAAAAGTGTCGTTTTAGCCTTAATGTTTGTGTTACAAAAGAAGTATCATTTTAAGTTTTCTATGTAGAATTTAAAATTTAAATGAGTTTGATTTTTTTTTTATCGATAAAATAATTATAAAAAATATAAGGAATATATTTATTTTTAATGATGAACTCGAAGCCACTTTATCTAATTTACAACAAATCTTGATTCGACAAGTGTATACATGTATATTTCAACCACTCAACTATGAAGCATGTGTGAGTGTGACTTCATACTATAAATAAGTGACAAACGAAACACAAAGTGAAGCTTATAACCAAACTGATTATAACAAAATCTAAGATACAAAATAGTAATATATAAGATGGTTAGGACAAAATTATTGAGTGTGATTGTGTTGATCCATGTCATTATTGGATTTCCTATTAATGTGAGAGGCTTAAGTATGAGTTATTACATGATGAATTGTCCATTTGCTGAGATGATTGTGAGGAATAGTGTTAACAATGCTCTTCAAGCTGATCCTACTTTAGCTGCTGGTCTTATTCGTATGCTCTTCCACGACTGTTTCATCGAGGTAAATCTGTCGAAAATCCGTCTGTTTTCTTGTATCATCGGTTCAAAGTTTCTAAATTTTGCATTTTTCCTACACAAGACTAAAATATGTGTCATTTTCTATATACTTTTTTAAAAATAAAAGTTATGTTAAAAATTTAATTTCGAAATAAAAATGTCCGCAAATGAACAAGTGATCCAATGTTAGTCACTTCTGCATCTATTGCATCAACCAGGATTCGAACCTTGTCGCTCTCAATTTTGAGAGAACTACTTAGAGACTAGGCTATGACGACAAAAAAATGAAAATGTCCTAATCGTAGTTTATGTTGTGGCTTGGGAGGATGCATATAGAAGATTATGGGTGCATTTACACCGAATAAAAAAAAATTAAATCTCCTTTCGTTATTATAAATTTTTTTATTACATATTAGATATTTGCAAATTAGAACCCAATTTAATTATAAGTTTGACCCTAACTTAATTTATTTTTAATTTTATTGCATCAAAAACAAAATACACACTAGACTATGAGTATTTTTTATTTTGTTTCGAATTCACTAAACAAATTTTCCTGGATCCGTCACTAACTGACCGTATTTTTTTTACGGATTATTAAGGGATGTGATGCGTCGATTCTGCTAGATTCAACAGATGATAACACCGCGGAAAAAGATTCACCCGCGAATCTAAGTCTACGTGGTTATGAAGTTATAGATGATGCAAAAGAAAAAATCGAAAATAGATGTCCCGGAGTTGTATCTTGTGCAGATATTATTGCTATGGCTGGTAGAGATGCTGTCTTTTGGGTAAGTTAAACAAGATTCAAATTTGTGATTAAAATTTTGAAAATTGTGTAACTTAAATTTTGTAATTAATAGAATTTTCTTGATGATTTTAATTATTATAAGGCTGGTGGTCCATATTATGATATACTAAAAGGAAGATTTGATGGTAAAAGATCAAAGATAGAAGATACAAGAAATCTTCCTTCACCTTTTCTTAATGCATCTCAACTTATTCAAACTTTTGGTCAACGTGGCTTTACTCCACAAGATGTTGTTGCTCTCTCTGGTTAGTTCTTTACTATATACATTTTGATTTCATATGTATACATTAACAAAAAGAAAAAAATATAGCTTAATAAGAAAGTTTTTGTAGTAAAAATATTTTCGTAGTCAAGTAATTTCTATTTGAGAAAGAGTTGTCATGTTGGTTTATACCATTAATAATTCTCTTTAAATGCAAAAATATTTAAATTGTTAATTTTGATTAATAAAAAATAGTGTTAATGATTTAAGCTCATTAAAAACTATGATATATATATATATATATATATATATATATTTCTAAAAAGAGAAAATTGGGTAATATGGTACTAAAAAGTTTTATAATTTGCTAAAATGATACTTTATAAAAGTCTTTGTATTTAGATACTTTTCGTTTAGTGAATAATGAATGTGCACTGTTTCTATGAATGATGAATTGTTTATGTAAATGATGAATGATTTATGTGAACGGTGAGTTGTCTCTGTGAATGATGAATGGTTCATATGAATCAACAAAAATACCTATTTTTAAAAAAAAAAAAAAAAAAGTACCTATTTTCCAAATTAAAAAATAAAAAGTATCCAATAAGCAAAATTACTCTTGTAAAAATAAGATGTTATTAACTACATAGTCATAGATACGATCATGGTGAGATTTTAAAGACCGCAATTTGATAGGTTTGCATAATTTTTCAAAATGAATTGCTTTCTTTAAGTAATATTTCAAAAATAAAAAGAATCGTTCTGCTTGAGCTCAGGACCGATTCTGGTTATTAATAGAAGAATCGTTCTATATATTAATAAAAAATTTTTTTTACTTTTTGGTGATATCAATGTAAATAGGAGCACATACTCTTGGAGTTGCTCGATGTGCATCCTTCAAAGCTAGACTTACTACCACAGATTCTTCACTAGACTCAAACTTCGCAACCACTCTCTCTAAAACTTGCAATGCTGGTGACAATGCAGAACAACCTTTTGATGCAACACGTAATAATTTCGACAATGTTTACTTCAATGCACTTCAAAGAAAATCAGGAGTTCTCTTTTCAGACCAAACTTTATTCAACACTCCAACAACTCGTGGTTTTGTTAATGGATATGCTTTTAATCAAGCTAAGTTCTTCTTTGATTTTCAACAAGCTATGCGTAAAATGAGTAATCTTGATGTTAAAGTTGGATCTCAAGGTGAAATCCGTCAAAATTGTCGGAGAATTAACTAAGTTTAATACCAACTATTACCTCCGTTCATGAAAGGAGGATGTTTTGGAGTTTTTACATAGATTAAGGAAAGCAACTTTTACTTTACTTTATGTCTTCTTTTTAAAATGTTTTTATCTAAAACATCATCCTTTCAGAAACAAAACTAAATTCTAAAAACATCATCCTTTCAGGAACGGAGAGAGTATATATATGTATGATTTATGTATTTATAACTATTGTTGATTATACATACTATATGATCATATGAATCATAAATAGAGAATTGTGTATCTATTGTAATTTGTGTATCTAGTGTAATATGTAAAATTCTCTATGTATTATATAAATCATGTAAAATTTGTGTATCTCTTGTAATTTGCATATGTATAGATTTCACTTTGTAACATCCCACAAGTGAAATCCTCAATAAGAGATTTACTTTTTCTTGTCGCTAATTATATCAATAAAATTCTAACTCATAATCAAGTTTTTTATGCAGGATTTAACAAGTATTTGAAGTCGAATTTTAGTGGATAAAAATGAATAAACTTTTAACTATTTAATCAAAATCACTTCTTATATATCGTGTGATTAAACTTGTTCTTTTTTCAATTTTGATGAGTGTGCAACAACATACTAACCTAATAAATTAAATCTTATTCTCTCATTCCTGAAAAAGATGATGTTTTGAAAGTTTAACTTTTTGTCACATTAATTTCTGGGTCACAACTGGCAAGCCTAGTAATCCAACAATGTGAGTGACCAGATTCGAACTCTGGTCTACAACAAGACCACTTGATCCTTGTTTGAAATTTTAACTTAGACTAAGAAAAACAACTAATTAGATAGTTCTATTTTGATAATGCATTAACACCACTTTATTGTGGAAATATTAATATTCACTTTGAGAAAAGACTCCTTAATTATATATTTCATCTTGTAAATGAAATCTAGAACATCATCATCTATTTAAAAACAAAATTAAACTCTAAAACATCTTCCTTTCATAGACTGAAGAAGTATTAAAAGATAGATTTTTTTTAATTTCTTATTTCACTCATATAGTGAGTAACAGGAAAGAAAACCACTAGACTTGCTCTTCATCTTTAAAACATATTTGTGTTTAAGCTTTTAACAACATTCGAATCCCTTTTGATATCAAACTTACAAAGTCAATCTGATTCTCATGTATTCACTTAAGAACCAATATAATATGGATCAGAGCATAAACTATGACCCCTTAATAAATACAAAAGCATTAGTGTTCAAGTCTTATCTTGGACCTGAAGGATATTCATTTTCAACTTGAGAAGTCGAATCGCCGATAATCCAGCCAGAGATGGCTGGATGATGATTTTGATAATTGTAATCTTGTCTAAAGATTTCTTCTTTTTGCCATTCCTCCCATCTTTCAGCTAAACCATCTCCTTCAAGCATCCTTACAACTTCAGACATTTTCGGTCTTTCCATTGGTGAACTCTGAGTACAGAGCAAAGCTACTTGGATTAGCTTCTCAACTTCTTCATCTATGTAATTACCTTGAAGATCAACATCTACTAGTGCTTCTAACTTTTTCTCTGTCAACAATCCTTTCACCTGTTGAATGGTACAAAACAAAACACTAACGTAAGAAACACATATCATAAACTATACAAGAGGGAATAGGGATGGGCACTCGGGTTTCGGGTCCAGCTACAAAGGACCCGAGTAGATTTTGGTTCGGGTTTGGGTCGGGTCTATTCGGGTTTGGATCGGGTTTTGTTTTTTTTACCAAAACCCGATATGGAACCGAATTATTTTTTTGTCGGGCTTTTCGGATAATTAGGATTTATTTTGTCTTGTATTATGGGTTTACGGTTTGTATTTTTCGGGTAATATAGATAATTCGGGTGTTTGGTTCCAAAACCTAACTAAAACCCGAATTACCCAAACAAGAAAACCCGAAATACAACCAAAAGCCCGAAAGACCCGATAAAAATTACTTATATATATAAATACATTCGGGTTTTTGGGTACCCATTCGGGTTTCGATACCCAAACTAAAAAATTATAAAACCCATTCGGGTTATTTAAAAATTCGGTTCGGTTTCGGTTCCGGATTTTTCAGTTCGGTTCTGGTTTGGGTTTCGTGTAAAATGCCCAGCCCTAAGAAAACACATTTTTTACCCAGTCTAGTAACATGACATCATCGTCATTCGCAAGGCGAGCAAGATCAAAAGCTCTTTGTCCGGTGATGAGCTCAAGAAGCATGACTCCATACCCAAAGACATCTGTTTTCTCTGATGATTTTCCTGTCGAAAGGTATTCGGGAGCTATATGACCAATTGTACCACGTACTGCAGTTGTCACATGTGTGTCTTTATAGTCCATGAGTTTTGCAAGTCCAAAATCCCCAACCACGGCTTCAAACTCTTCGTCCAACAATATATTTGCAGCTTTCACATCTCGATGAATGATCTTTGGGTCGCAATGATCATGTAAATATGCAAGCCCTCTTGCTGATCCTAACGCAATACGCTGTCTCTTTGGCCAATCAAGTGGTGGCTGGGTCTCCGGACGGTCTAAGGAGAAGATAGATATACGATTTAATTACAGATCAACACTTGATGAAAATCAGTTGGTAGAAAAAGATAAAGAACAAAAAGAGAGATACCTCTTAAACAGGAAGCAACACTTCCATTAGCCATGTAGGGATACACAAGCAATCTTTCTGTTGGAGTCATGCAGAATCCACGAAGCCGAAGCAAGTTCCTATGAACCGCCATACTAATCATCTCAACCTCAGTCTGGAACTGCAGTTCGCCACCTTGGGTACGCTCCTCTTTTAGCCTTTTAACTGCCACTAAAGTACCATCGGCTAATCGTCCTTTATAAACTTTACCAAAACCACCTCTACCCAATATGTTCTTGTTGCTAAAATTATCCGAAGCAACTTGTAGTTCACGCAATGAAAACCTCTTGAGTTGTCCTAAATGTACCTCTGGGTCCTCTTCAGCTGCAAAAAGACAGTAGAAAAAAGTTCAGCCAAAGAAGTGCCATTGAGAAAACAGGCTAAGCAAGTTTTGCTAACCTGGTACATCAAAGAAGTGGTCCTCTGGTTTTTTCTTTCTCCACCAAGCAAGTGCAATGGCTGGAACAGCAAATAAAAGTGCAGCACCTGCAGCAACTCCTCCCGCAATTGCTCCAGTAATTCTATTACTCCCTAAAAGTATGATATGAATAACTTCTGGTTTAATACATAACGAATAGGCATTGAATGTTTTCTCAATAAATTAGACAGTACAAAAACAGAGTGTAACCATCTGTCGAATCGTCAGATACAAAAACAGTAAATGCCAATAAACTACAATGCGTAAAGTTATAAACAAAACGAAAACCTGCAGGCGATTGAGGTGTAAGAGAGATAGGAGGCGGCGGAGATGCAGGAAGGGGGGTCAAATTGGTGTGTGCAAAACTGCAGATAACTTTCAAACAATTAATAAATCATGCTGACCTGTTCATCAAAAGTATATTAGGAGAATGAAGCAAAACCTGATAGGTGTGAAAAGTGAAAAGGAACCATTAACCGGAATATCTCCAGTTAGAGGATTGTTTGAGAGATCCCTGCATTTCAAGATAATATCAAGCTCTAACTTAATGCCAATGCCAAGGTTGGCCATGCAATAATCAGAAGATCAACATGAAGGAATTTGGGAGAGAACAAAGTTTACACTCACAGAACTTGAAGTGACAAGACAGCAGTCAAAGACCTTGGGATTTCTCCAGATAAGCTATTATTATTGAGACGCCTAACCACCAATAGCAAAAGACCATGTCATGTAAAAATGGACATACATTAATCAGTGATGAATAAAACCAAAAATACAATCAAAATTTCAAAGAATATCAAATTTACAAAGGAAAGACATCTGCCTACTACAAAGGTGCCTGCAGTTGCATAACACATCATAGGAATAGCCTTTACGGGAAAGACAATAATAGGCAGCTTATTAAAAGAAGAGAGATATGTGTGCTTACAAGAATCGGAGATTCTTTAGTTGGCCAAGAGTTGACGGAATGGGACCAGTTAGATTGTTCAAGTAAAGATCCAAGCTCACCAATTTCGACAAATTTCCAAGCTGCTCTGGTATTTTCCCAGTAATATTATTGCTATAAAGCTCCCTGTCATTAAATTCTACATAAGATCAGATAGTGTGAAGCTTTTATGTCTAACAGATCATATAACGAACTGTTACATCAGTTTAGCTGCAAAACATTATAACTTCCCACTTATCTACAAGGTATTTTCGTCAAGAACAGTATCAAATCCACTAGCTACCACTCTATCGGCGCATTTGTTTTGTCCATTACTAAACTATCCCTTAAATATGTCTTCTAAGAAGAAATGACTTACAAGTACTCTAAGTTTGGAAGCTGACCAAGTTGCGTTACAAGCTCACCAGATAAATTTGCATTCCCAAGGTCACTAAACAAACATGAAAACCAAGAAAAATCTTAGCAGATATGAAAAGCCAAAACATATTAAAGCAGAGACAGATAAGAAACTTACACACGCGTAACACTATTATCAATATTGCAAGTAACATGAAACCATGTACAGGGAGTAACAAGTGTAGCATCCCAACTTTGAAGTATTTTGTTAGGGTCAACTAAACTTGTTCTCAATGCACTCAATGCATCACCTGCAATTAACCAAAGAAGAATCAAAATTAATGTCAAATCTTGTAAGAATTTAGTAAGAAGAACAAGCAACACAAGGATCCAGTAATGAAGAACCAATTATACAAAGAGTTATCAAAACCTAAACTAATCGAAGTGAGAGAGAGATCAACCTTCGGCGTTGCCTGATATTCTAAGAACCAAATCGAAAACTAGAATCAACCAAAGGAAACCAGGGATCAATCGTCGCTCCATTTTTTCCAAAAGCAAACCCTAAAATCCTCCTTCAGTAATCATTAGCGAAAGATCCATCATGATTCCCGAGAGAAATAGCTATCGAATCTCTCGATTAACGCAAGGAATCCAACTCCAAAAAAACAAGTCCCAGATTGAGAAATCAGAAACAAATCCTTCAACGCGTAATCACTCGTTGACTAAAACTCAAAATCGATTATCGAAAAAATCAATAACCAAAGAAAAGTCAGCTAGTTTTTCGATCGAAACGCCGAGATTCAGTGACCGTTGACTACGTTTGAAGAATCAAGATTGAGGAGGAAGACTCGAATTTGCGAATATTATATAATCGTGAAAAATGTTTACTAGAGAAGAAAGACGAATCAAAATATGTAAAATTAAAAAAAAAAAATTACTATTTTAAGTTAGTACGAGGAAAACGACAAAAACGTGATGACGTGGCGCATATTTAAAGCCTTTAGTTAGTCAAAGTCAAAAACGCACGACTTCAATTTTTGAATGATGATAGTAGTCAAAAATGTTTTATGGGCTTCTATTGTGTTATGGGCTTAATAAAACTAGTTATTTTATTTTAAAGCCCAAGGTTTGGGATTTTCAATTTGAAAAATAAAGCAATATATCTCTCAATTATCTTAGTATTTGATTGAATTTATGATTAGGTTAGAGTTTTTTTGAGTGCATTGACAATGTAATAAAGGTTGGATTTTTATTATTAGTTTACTACTTTCAAATAAATAAGAGATAGAAAATTCTTTCACGTAAAGAAAATTAGATGAATGTATATAGGTGACATTTTAATATATTATACATTATACAACTTCAACCAATCAACAAAAAAAAAAATTTAATCATTGGATATAAAGTATTTAATAGTTTTAAAATATACATAGAAATTTTTTTAAAAAATTAATATAAAAAGACATGTTTGTCTACTAAATTTCTTTTCAATTACAACACAATAATACAAAATATCAGTCAAAGCCCTCAATTATGCATTATATTACAACTTCAAACTTATAAGATTGTGCCTTACATTAAAATTTATAACTTTAAAAATTAATTGATTATGACTTTTTCTTCCAATTCTATATTTTTCTTTTTTCTCTTTCGTCTTTGCATTACTACGAAACTATGTGATTGTCTTTTTTAGTTGATCGATTAATTTTTTTCTTCATACAAATATCGTCTCGAGCTTTAATCAACATTTTCTTTTGCCATCCGTATGCCTCTTCTTCATCAAACCACCAAAAAATTGCGCTCATCTCTATTCTACCAAATTTATATAATTTCCATTCAATACAAGATTGACAATGCCATTACATATAAATCTATAAATCCATACCTTATATATTGCACAACCATAGAATCTTCGATTCAGATTTTTATGTGTCCATGCTTGTGAAATTATTACTCGTAATTTACATAAACAAATGACATAATTTATCCTCTTACTGCAGCTTGAAGAACCCAATTCCATCTTCTTATTTCACTCAGTTATCTTGCATTCAATTTTATTTATGTAAAATTCGGTTGCCCTAAGAAATTTGTTCTCCTCATTTACTCTATTCAGTTGCGATTTGAGAAGAGGCAGTAGGGATCATGTTTTTATTTCGTAAAACCAAAAACTGTGGGTCCGAAAAATTACGATGAGTCGGGTTATTAGTTTTAAAAATTACAGTTTAACCTCATAATGTTGGATTCCGTTAAGATTAAACAGAACTGTAGTTTACTACATAAAAATAAGTTATTTTGCATGTGTACTAATGTATAAACCAAAGTTAGTGTTGTTTGGTAGATATTTATATATTTTGGATATGTACTTATATATTAGGTATGTGTACTAATGTATAAACCAAAGTTAGTGTTGTTTGGTAGATATTTATATATTTTGGATATGTACTTATATATTAGGTGATATCTTGTGTAGCTAACAAACTTTTTTCTTAAAATATATGTATATATATATATAAATATGTGATATAGTAGTTGTTATTTTTAGTATGTTTTATTTAGTCTAAAACTTAAATTTGATCGAATATAAATCAGTGTGCTCTGGGTTATATTTCAATAAAATTTTGTTATATTTTTCAATCTTTTATTTTTTAGTAAGAACATTACAAAAAAAAAAATTCTTTTCAAAAATATTATATTCTTTAAAGGCAGCATTATAACAGATAAAAATACAAAACAACAGTC
>OVBE01000417.1:0-10835 GCA_900406425.1 Iberis pinnata
GGAGAAGACCACCAAGACCCAACACGAGATTCGAAGGATCGTAAGACGAGATGATAGAAAGACAAAAGCACCGATGAGAAGAGAGAAACACAAACAAAAGCGAAAAGGAAGAGACTGAGCTGACGCCGGCGAGCCTCCGCTCCGCCGGCGTCGGAAAATTTCATTTGTTAACGGCGCCTCGATAAGAGAGTCAGAGAGAATTAGGGCGACCTTTCTTTTTCTATTCCAATCTTCTAGTATGGTTACTTTCTTTAAAACTGAAGATGCTATGGTAAACAATATTAAAATCATGGTTCCCTTCTTTAATGTGGTATATTTATAATCATTGTACACGTAATTTTATATTTAAATTTCAAAACATGCATGTTTTTCCTTAATTTACTTTTTTCTTGTTTAATAATGATTTTATTTTCCCTATCTTGTAGATCATTAGTAACTAGAGATCCTATAAAGCTAATTTCAAAATTTATAAAGATTACATAGAATTGATACTTTTCAGTTTTTGATGGTATAGTTTTCTGATAATCAACAATTGATACTTTATATTGTATACTTTACATGTATTGTTTTCGTTTCAAAAACTTATAACGCTTTACAGTTTCATGACAAATGTATATGTCTCTTTTGTAACATGTCAAATCTAATTAAGAAGAGATTTCGAAATCTGATTGATGACTAACACGTATCCACATTCTCAAAAATGAACGCACAAAAGAGCTTGAGTTTATTGTCTATCTGTCTCGACGTTGAAGGTTATTTTTAACAACCGACAGTTTAGTTAGCTGGTAGTTGAATTGTATGCAGCCGTATGGGTTTTATCCATTTGGACAATTTATTATTTCTAACCATATTTGGTCATTCCTTTTGAAAATTTGGACAGATTTTGTCTGTATTCAAATTATATGTCCGTATGGATATATGGACTGAGTCAAATATTTGTTTCTTATAGATATCACATATCCTTTGAGAAACATTATTGCATTAAGGTGGGATTTTTTTCGAATTATTTGTATTTTACGGACTTTTTAATGTTGATAGTATTTTTGGGTTGAGAAATAATTTATTTTACCAAAGAATGAGAGGAGAGAAGTTGTGTTGATTTGTGTTAATAGATGCGTAATTACCAGTCACAAAAAATAGTGCTTGTATCTTCAATCTTTAAAATCAATTAATTGAAAGTATATATATTTTTTTGAAAATAACAATAATACCAAATTTTATAATATTTTGTACTATATAAAGAGACATTTGTTTTTCTTATTTGGACCCATAACAAAAACATAAATTTCATAACTTCTGTATACACGACACTTGTGTACTAATGCTAATTATCCAATATACATATTGATTATGCAGTTTTTGTACAACGTCATGTATCATACAATATGTTTACAACATCATGTACATGATGCTAATTATATTATGTACACAAATTATAATATATTTTATGTATAGTGTCATGTACACGATGTTAGTATAAACAATTATCATGCAATCTATGTACAAAATGATCATGTAGGCTGTGTACACAACGATCACACAATATGTGTACATCTCCTGTATACAATGCTGATTATCCGGTGATAATGCAAATACACGAGATCGTGATGATGTACACAAATTGTATGATCAATATTGTCAATTGGATTAACATTGTGGACACAAAATACTACATTAATGTTGAAACATTAAGAAAATGATTTCATATAAAGAGAATAAAAAATAAAGAGAAAATTTTCTTTTCAGTGTCCAAATTAAGCAAGACAAGTGTCTATTTATAGAGTACAAAAAATTATCAATTTTGATATATTTTTATTTCTTAAAAAATATATATACTAACAAATAATTGGTTTTAAAGATTGAGGATAAAAAAAGAACATAAAAAAACAAAATCTGATTCGTGCAGGGAATGAGAAAGAGAAGTGTAGTTATTTAAAGCTTAATTATCTAACAAAAATCTTAGAAAATGGGATAGAGGAAGTACAATTTATGGATTTCCTCAATAAAGTGTACTAATACTCATAAATCCATAAATTGTATTCTTTCTATCTCATTTTGTAAGATTTTTGGTTAAAAGCATAAAGACTGAATTTTTGTTGCTATTTTAAAAAAATACTATTTAAGTAATAATCAAAAATAGTTTAACCAATAGACAAATACCATGTAAAATATGAAAAGTCATTATTATTTTAATGAGTATAAATTTTGCATTGAAATTTGACAAAAACTAATAAAATAAAACAAATTTTTTTACTAAAACATCTTATATAATGACACAGGGGAGTAATAACTTTGTAAAAATATCCACCAAATTGAAAACCTCTCTTTCTTTAATAGATATTAGTATTTTTTCCCTTTTTTCCTTCGGGAATAGGTATTAGTACTTTAAAATCATAAAAATCTCATTTTTGTTCAATAACATAAAATAATATTTTATAGAAAATTTAACAAAATCACGCTTTTTTACTAAAATCGTAAAATATAGAGTTTTTCAGCAAAATTCTTAAACTAATTGTGTCTTCCTGCCAAATTCTTGAAAATTAGTTTTAGGAAAATACGTGCTTTTCACGTTAATTTAATTTTTTTTTTAGCAAAATCATAAAACTACATTTTCTGTTATAATCATAAAATCATGATTTTCTTCTTTAATCGTATAAATCACAGTTTTTCCCAAAATTATAAAAAACATTGTTTAGGATAAAATTTTAAAAACTAAGATCACACTATAACCATAAAATTGTTGTTAAATCATATTTTGTTAAAACTGTAAATTCACTTTACTTCAAAATTTTAAAATCATGTTTTTTCTTAAAATCGTAGAAATATGGGTTTCTTTCACAATCATAATTTTAGTTTCCCTCTAAAACAAAAAAAAAAAAAAAATTAGAAAATTTAAAAATACAATAANAATTAGAAAATTTCAAAATACAATAACTAATTTACTATTGATTTATCGTATAGTTTAGCCAATTTTAAAATGCGGTCAATTTGGACTTTGTCCATTTTAAAACCTTTGTGTTTTTGGCATGAGATGACCCATCCATATTAGTATTGACAAGCTTAGTGTAACACCCCGGCCTAAATTTCATTCAAACGGGATGGAGGTTTTAGAATGTCCGTCCATATTTCGATTTTTCAATACTTTCACATAAAAAATCATCGATAGATCAACGAGTTTTTAACAATAATGTCACTTTGACACATAAGCTAGTGTATTTTCATTGAAACTACTAAGTTAATCTACCCATACATAACCATCCATTCCTTCACTAAATTGATTCTACACGATTCTCATTCCTTATCCTTTCTTGCGACCACAAAAGAGACATTACAACGCAAATTTTCCTAGTAAGTACGGGTTAATATGCCCATTTAGCCAAAAAACATATAACATTCCTTTTGACAAGTTATTCATTCGATTAACTTAACATAATTTCACAAATCTGCATGATAATGTGGGTTGTCTAGATTGATCATCAAACTACCTAGCAAAACATTAAATTATTCAATATAAGCCTTAACAGTTTTGCGTTACGCCTAACTTTCTTGGCACAAAGCATTTCAAAACATGCATTTGGCACTTCAGCAATTTTCGGATTGAATTGGTCGAGATTCTTTGGTATAACAGAGTGAATGATCCTCCGTAGTGCTCTCAGACGGATTATTCGTTAGACGCTAACATATTCGACCAACAAACTGAACTTCTCCAGCAATCTCAACACTTTATCTCTTTACAAGGAGTGTGAGATTAAAATCTCTCCCACTAAATCTTAATAAAAACTATTTGATAAATTAGAACGTGAACCTATTTTCTCTATTATGATTTTTTGTGATTATAAGTTTTCTCTTAAACATATCCAAATTTTACAAAGGTTCTCATGTCCCCTTTTAGGATCCTTGATGGGGTATATTATAGGACTCACTACGCAACGTGTGAGAGAGTCTTCTCCGTTTAAATCTCATTTAAGTATTTGATATGTCGTTATTCCCTTTCAAACTAGTTATATAATTACCCTTATCTAGGCGACTTTCATGGGATGAATCATGACCCATGACAGCCTGTTTATCCTTTGGCTTACTGTGGGGCTCGCTAGCACAATTTTCCCTTCTTTGGTTCACGAGCTCCTTTACAACCAGTGACGGTCAGTCCTTCCTTTCAGCTCGGATGGACTGCACTGACCCACTTCCCCTTATCTCTTCTCCTTCTCCTTACCATGGAATCATCATGCCTCTAGCTCAGCCTGGACTGGTGTTACGCACGTTACTCGCATACCTAGCCCACATCACCTCCAACTTAGCCGTGAATAGAGTCAGCGCCCGCAATATGTGCCCAAGCCCAACCCGAATCGCCACCACACGCGCCCAGTCTCATCCATCATGGTCAAACCTTAAAAAAATCGATATAGCTATGTAGCCCGTGTTACTTCTTTATGGCCCGTACTTTCCCCGCATGCTCATACCAGTTCCTCTCCCTGCTCAGCCCGCCTAGACCCACACACGCTAGCTCCCTAGTCCGTCTTATATCCCTAGACTACACTACATCCCCAACCTAAGTTGCATCCCCTCTAGCTCTCCTACGTAATTTGCCTCTTTGGCCTGCACTCGCTACAGTACATAATGAAATTGAATCTCAAGAAGTGTACCTTTGCTGTGACCTCGGGAGAATATTTTTAAGGTACTTATTTTCTTAAAAACGGATTAAACCCAACCCAAATCATATTACAGTGGTACTCTCAATGCCTTCTCCAAAGTCTTTGAAGGAGGTCTAGTGTTGGAACGAGGGGTATTTCCACCTTGAATAGGTCCATATCTTGATCTACTTGAAAAATGTCTTCCTTTCTTCCAGCTCCTGAAAGAGAACAAAAGGTTTTTGTGTGATGACCAGTGCAAGGACGCCTTAAAGTAATATCTCGCGCTCCCACTCTCATTTTGGGTAAGCTTGGGTTGGAAGAGCCCCTATTTTTTTATATGTGATTGTCAGTACTGCTAAATTAAGCAGAGTCTTCATACGAGAAAGGGAGAAGAGATGAAACCAATATTTTACTTATGTATGAGTTTGGTTTCTCCGAATAATAGGTATATATTGTAGTGAAGCTTGCCCACGCCATGTTAGTCTCAACTTGGAAATCGACCCTTATTTTCAATTACACTCGATTGTGGTTATAAAACGATATTTATCACGTATAATTAATTGTGGTTAAGATAGTGGGGCTATCATATCATTCATCAAAACGTTATGTACCACGTACAATAGCGCAAATCGTGAGTGATCAGTGACATGTTTTCTTGTTGTGACATTGCATACAGTCTTTCACACTCTATAAAAGACTGATAGGATAGCTAATTGGGCATTCAAGCTAAGTGAGTAGAAGAGAGAGAGTACATAAATCGTTTAATTACGAGGTCACATGCCCTAGTTACTTTCATTATCGAGCTACAAATGAGAGTTCAAGAGGGATCTCTAGCAGGAATAGCTTACGAAATCGATGTCGATGATTACTCTACTAATATTGGGTCTGAGGTTGGGGTCTGTTTGCAGTCTCTGACATAGGAGATGATTCAAAAATCTTACTATCTAGCTTTTAGTGCCACAAATAATGAGATAGAATATGAATCCCTTATTGTGGTGTTAAGGCTAGCACTAGAGATTGGCATCAAAAAACTTTAGGTACGAAGTGAATCTCAGTTCCTAAAAACCACAATAATTGGAAAGTATTTAGCTATGGGCGCTATAATGGATGCGTACGTCACACTGGCGCATAACATCATACCCGTTAAAGTTCATCTTTGGATGGAGTATGTTGAAGCTCAGCTCAGAGTAGAACATACTAAAATTCAAGTCGGGGCGGAACGTGATGAAGTTGAGCCTAGGAGGATGCTGAAATAGAAGAGTATAAAGAGTGTGTGTGGGACCCACATGGAAAGTTATTGCACCTAAATTGGTAAAATGGCCAAAAAAGCCTCAAATTTCAAAAGTGGACACTTTAAAGCCCAGACTTATGGAATGACAATTTAAAGCCTAAACTTGTTTTGACTATTAAATTAAATATAGAACTTGTGTTGACTGTCTCTTTAAGGTATGTTGACTTATTGACTAAGAGAGAATTAGATTAAGCGTTAAATGTCTATTTAACAGTAAATTGTGTCGTTTACCTTTAATCAAAAACGGCACCATTCGATTTATCATTAACCAACATCGACTTCAATCAATTTTGCCCCATATTTATGAAACAAAATACCCTAAAGTCGATTTCTTCTTCTGTAATGGAAAGTTCTTCGAATTCAAGCTCTGTGACATCGAGATTCAGCAGAGATCGTGGAATATCAATGAAGTGTTATTGTGGATTAGGAGTGATGATTCGTACGGCTAAAACCAAAGATAATCCATGAAGACCTTTTTTCATATGTGTAAGCAAAAGAGATCCGAATTCATGTGATCAAAAAGATGTAAGTTTTGATTTTGTATTGTCAAATCCGAATATCATTAGTAATAATCAAAATATAATTGATAAGAGTCAAATGTAAACTAATATTTATACTGGAATTAAAGAAAGGTTTGTTCTGATTTTGATTTTGATTTGTTAATAAGAGAAGAATGTAAAGTAAAGTTTTTTCTGATTTTGGTTAGTAGAATGTAAACTAAGTTTTTTTACGGTAATTAGTAAAATAAGAGAAGAATTTAAAGTAAGATTTGTTTTTATTTTGATTAGTAGAATGTAAACTAAGCTTTTTTCTGAGATTAGTAAACTAAGAGAAGAATGTAAACTAAGCTTTGTTTGATTTTGATTAGTAGAATATAAACTAAGCTTTATTTGATGTTGATTAGTAGAATATAAACTAAGCTTTGTTTGATGTTGATTAGTAGAATGTGAAATTACGGTTTGTTTTGTAAAGTAAAGTAAGGTTTGTTTTGATTTTGATAGGGTCACTTGTTTAAATGGGTTGAAGATGGTGTCTTTGAAGACGTTGAAGATTTAATACCAAGAATTGATGATATGGCTAGTGAGATTAGCAAAGCAAAATTGGAGTGTCTTGAGTTAAGAGATGTGATTCAAGCTTTGGAAGAAGATGCAAACTCGACCAAAGTACACATCTTCAAGTTGAAACTAAGCTTCAAAGTGTATTATGGGTTATTTTTCTTATGCTTTGTTGCGATCCTTTACGAATTTTTTGGTAAGGGAAAGGGACCATTACCTATGCTTGGCTACTACTATTGAAATCAACTACTTTGTAATAGATTTATGTCGTTTGGATTCATGTTGTTTGACAAGCTTGTATTGAAATCAACTATATTGTAATGCAATGATTTCTTTTTTAGGTATTGATTGTTATGACTATGGCCTTACATTATGGTTTGTGTTTGTGTATAAGTTACAGTTTGTATTAGATTTGTTTTGTCTGGATTTCTTGTAATGTGGTAATGACATAATGAAGTTACGGTTTGTGTTTGTGTCAAAATACTTTTGTTGAGAAATTTCTTGATTTGGTTGGACAGGTAAGCGAAATCCTCGAATCACTTCTTCCTTTTACGTGTCTCTTATAATCAATTTCATTGTTTTATAATTGATTGACTTAGAAGCAATGTCTTCGACAAAGTTACAGTGTGACAAAGTCACAAAATACAGCATCTATTTACAACATAATAGAACACATAATAGTAACCAAATACAACATCTCTTTATCCAAACAAAAACTGCATATAAGTTTAAAGACCAACAAAATACAGATTGTTAAAACATCAAAACATCATGTTCTTAAACTAATATTTGAGACATGAACATACTCTTACACAAAACATCATGTTCTTGAGCAATCAAAACATGGTTCACACTCTTGACAGCCTTGAGCTTCTGGTTGAGTTGTTGGTCCTTGCGAGACTGATAGTTGATAGGCTGAAGGTTCAGAGACTGATGGTTGATAGGCTGGTCCTTGTCCAAAAAAATTGTTTCTTGGTTCCTACAAACACATCCACATATATCAATACATAATCAAACACTAAATATTAGAAATACAACATAAACATATATGTTCTTTCCTTGGACGACCCTTTGGTTTCTTGGTTGGATTCTCCACAGCCTCATTAGTGCATCCATCACAATTATGATCTTCTTGCTTGCAATTAGAACATGTCATAACTCTGTTTTGTCTTGACAAAGTTGTTTTACTTGAGGCAGTCTCATATCTTCCTTTCCTCCTTTCATGGTTGTTTGGTCTCCTAGGGTTACCTTTTCTCAAAGGAGGTGGCAATACAGGTAGCTTATTAACCCTTGACCACATACGCATTCCTTGGACATGTTGTATACCAACCTTATAGGTTAGCTGCCACCTTTTAGTTGTGTACACATCACTCACATAGTCTTCAACCTTCTGTATCTTTCCTATTATGACAGAAGCTGCATGTACACAAGGTGTACCTGTTATTTTCCATTTCCTACACCCACATACCTACTCCTTCATATCTACACAGAATTGATCATAGCCAAGCTGAACCTCATGCTTGTCATCCCTAGCCATCCATCTCTGATAAAACTGAGATCCTGCTATCATCTTCTCTATCTCATCATGAGCTCTTTTAGTGAATCTAGTTTTCAATCTCCCAACAAGTACATATCTCTTCTCATTACGAACCATACATTGCCTTCTAATATCCTCTAACATGTCTAAAAGAGGTCTCCTCCTAGCCTGTTTAATAGTTATATGGAAAGACTAACTAAGGTTGTTCAAGTTATCATTGCATTTTGTATCTACTCTACAGAAATCTCTAGACCATGTCAAAGGTTGAGTTTTTAATAGAGATTCAAATGCACCTTGATTATAGTCTTTCAAAGCTTGCATATGATCAGCGTACTCTCCGGTGGTGTAACTTTTAGAAATCTTCCAAAACATACGCTGGACTACCATGTCATGCATGTTTCTCTTCAAGTTATCCATGATGTGTTTACAACATTGTCTATGTTCAACTTCTGACAAGACAGTGTGAATAGCTTTCACCAACCCCTACATATACAAACATGTTTACATACTGATTTTAACAAAGAAATATACTTATTATTCACTAACCGATTGTTTGTCTGATATAAATGCAACCTTCTTTCCATCTCCAAGATCCAAATCCTTAGCAAACATTTTCATATAACAATCCCAGTTATCATCATTATCAATCTCAACACATGCCCAAGCAATGGGAACAATCCTATTGTCCCCATCTCTACCAGTTGCAACTAAGAGATGACCATTTATATCTCATTTCAGAAAAGCTCCATCTATCCAAATGATTGGCCTACAAGTATCTTTCCAAGCATCTCTCTGTGATTTAAAGCATCTAAAGAACCTCTATTTGCTGCCAATGGTTGTCCCCGGAGTTATCTCAATCTCGAATGTAGTCCCTGGATTAGACCTCCATATCTCTTGCTGATAATCCCATACCCTTGAGAAATGCTCCTCATAAGAAGCTTGTTTCTCTTTCATGATCTTTCTCTTAGCCTTTGAACATTGTCCCTCACTAACTTCCAGGTTATACTCTCTTTTGATCTCCTCAACCATCTCTTTATTTGTCATCTTCGAATTCTTCCAAACTCAGCTTCAAAGTCAAAACAATGTTCTTCGTCAACTCCAATCCTTATACTCGGTTGATCTTCACAAACTGTTTCCTCTTCATAAATAAATAAAGCTTCACCAACATCGCAGACTTCTTTATTTGCATAGTACACTTCGTCATAATCTTCATCGCCCACAATCTCCCCACTAATATGTTCACGAATTTCTTCAATCTCTTCCACATTATTTTGCTTCTTCTTCTTCCAAATCTTATGTTTAGCTTTCGGTGGAGGAATAGCTTCGTTTACAGCTTCATCTTCTTCTCATGTCATCGGAATTTTTACAGAAGAAGAAATCGTCTTTAGGTTTTTTGTCTCAGAAATTTGGGGAAAATTTGATTGAAGTCGATGTTGGTTAATGATAAATCGAACGTCGTCGTTTTTAATTAAAGTAAAACGACACAGTTTAGTGTTAAACGGACATTTAACGCTTAATCTAATTCTCTGCTAGTCAATAGGTCAATGTGTCTTAAAGAGACAGTCAACACAAGTTCTATATTTAATTTTAATAGTCAAAAAAATATAGTCTTTAAATTGTCATTCCATAAGTCTGGGCTTTAAAGTGTTCACTTTTGAAAGTTGAGGCTTTTTTGGCTTTTTCCCCAACTAAATTTGTAGTCAACAAGGTTTTAACCCTTGTCTAAAGCATAGATCATATTTCTTCCCTTCTTCATCCATTAAGATGTTGAAGCCTCCCAACAGCAAAGAACTAATGATCATGGGGCATGGTCTATATACTTACATTGAGCTTCAGAATTCTATACAGATCTGCTACTTCATGTTCTTCTTTCTGACGACTACAAGGTTCTCAGACACTCGATATAGCATACCTCTCAAATAGAACGGTTATCCAGAAGCTTCTCTACTTCATCATCAACGACCTGAGATTTTTATGATCAAGTTTGTGCCTATTTTTCTTGATAGGTTTATATGCCTCCTAAATGTTAAGCTCGTGAGAGATCACATTAAGATCAATTCTAGGCACAATAATCGTCGTCCAAGCGAAAGTATGTATGTCTCTTTAGAGAAACTACATCAGTTCTCGCTTCAACTCTTCCTTTAATAGAGCTCTAATCAACACATATGTTTTTAGGTCAGTGACATCAATTGGTACGAGCATGGTATAGTTTTTGAAACTTTATCCTACACATTTATACTTAGCGAGATCTTCTCTGTTCGGGCTGAGCTAATCTACTTGATCGAGGCCAAGCGAATCTCTCTGCAGCTTGAGGGATGTAT
>OVBE01000417.1:12509-48133 GCA_900406425.1 Iberis pinnata
AGGGTAAAAAGCCTTGATGTCCTACTTTATCACAGACTTATGAGCCTTTGACTCTAACAGAGGTCCCAATCGGAACGTCCACTGTCCCAAATAGTAAGAGTGGAGGTTTCTAAACTCCTCAACGCGCCTCCAAATCAGTGTCAACGCTAGTGAGTGTCGTCAACTAGGTTGTCATGTTTTCCTCATGAGTATTGAGGCATGCAGCAAGTGCATCACTTGATTCTTTTTGTATCAAACGGAGCTCAACAGGGTCGTGAGTAGGAATTTCACCTCTGTGAGAGCATCAACATTTTGATTGTTCCGCCGTGAATCCATTTCGTGTATTAAGTATGACTAACTTGTTCAAAATGTTTTCGAGTCTCCACAGACGGCGCCACAATATAAGAATAAATTAAATCTCTCCCACACTGATTCTTATTAGAATATATATTCAGATTGATACATTTGAAACTGATTGCTTTATTATAAAAAATTTTATTACAAGTTTTCTCTTAAGAATATCATAATCTTACAAAGGAATTCATGTCCATTTTCAGGACCCTCTACATGGTCCATTATAAGACCCACTATGCGACATGTGGGCGTATATTTCGCATTCAATGCTCATTTAATTCTTTGATCCGCCGTTAATCCCTTTGAAACTCGTTCAAGAACTGCTCCTCCCTTGTCAAACTTCAGGAGCTTCATCACGACCCGTGATGGTCCAATTATCATTTAGCTTGGGGTGGGCCATGATGTCCCATTTGTTCTCTTTTCTTGTTTACAGCCTATGCCATGATTTGTGATGGTCTATTTATCCTTCAACTTAGAGTAGGCCGCACCAACACATTCCCCCTTCTCTAGCTTATGGGCTTAGTCACGACCCATGACGTTCTGTTTTCAGACCCATTACTAGGACACTAATCTAACCATAATGGACCAGAATAAAACATATTTATCTGAGTAAAGTTTTGCTCCCACATGATGTGTCTTTCTCTGTGGATTTATTTATAAGCGAGCTGGCGAATTTTTCCTTGAACCTAACGTTTGAAAACCGTCCAATAAAAATGTGTCATGTCAACGCGCGCTTGAGTGATCTGGTCACGATCTCTCTTGTTATCTCAACAAAAAAGACTATCTTGTGGCCTTTTTTGAACACGTACATATGAATCTCAATGGTGTTATCCGATATCCAACTAATTATGTATGGAACCCAACCAGGACTATTTGAGTGCTACTATTTCTTTTTTTCAACTTAATTATTATTAAGTCTTTAAAAAAACAACCTATCAGAGGGTAAACAGATCACACGCTGAAAATACATACCTATATTGGATAGTTGACCTCACAAAGAGGTGAAATAACATAGAAACTATATAAGAACTCCTAAAGAAGAGAACCACTCCCACAATGGGATGATGATAGCTAGGTTTACATAACCTAGATAAGAGTATATCCCTAATTCCGGTTGCACGGTGAACTACCGTTCCGGAAAAGAGACGCAAGAGGTCGACCATAATAGATTGATTGCCTATACCTATTAAAAATAAGTTGACCCTTATTGGAATAAGAAAAGCAAAAGAGATAACATAGATTAGACACAACAAAATAAAATTATGGCCCAACTCTGTAATTGGGCCCATCAGACATAACAGACGGCCCAACAGAAGGAAGGTGCCTCCAAAGCCCATTGATGAAGTCGAGAGATCCAACCATCAAAACGTCGCGTGTTGTCAACGCCGCCAGTAGGAACCCTAAGGAACCTACTCACCATCCACCGAAATCGCCACCAAGGGACCACCCGCTGTGACCGTTCGTCAAGATCACAGAACCACTCCAAGCATATCACTCGAGTTGATGCGAGATCAGAACATGCATGAGCAGCAGATCCAGTTGGAGAATGATAACTGCGCAGCTAAACAAAAATCAAAGCAGGGAGCCTTCGATGATGGGAAAGCCATATCCCCTACTCCCGATCAGCCAAATTCAGATCGGATCTTGCAAGGAAACCGTTCATCTCACACATGCAAGCAAGAGAGGATATATAACCACACCAGATTTCACCGTCATATACAAATAGTTTTAACGAAATCAGAGAATGAGACGACAGAGAGAGGACCACCAACCACCACACACCGAAGGGATGAAATTAGGAAGTTGATAGACCAACACGGAAGGGCAAAGCCAAAAAACCGTAAGAAATGAAGAAAAGAAAACGAAAAGAAAATAGAGAAGAGCTATTTACAGTTCCGGCGCCGGCACGAGATTAGACGCCAGAAAAACCAGGAGCTCCGGTGAGATACGGAAAAAGCAAAGTATAAAGAGAAGGAGGAGGTTTCTTGAGAGAGGATGGTGTGTTGAGTCCTACTAATTGACATCTAACTTGGTAACCTCATTGTGGACATGCGACATTACCAAAGAAATTAATTGTCTAGTATACGTAACATATAAAATGTAGTTGGAATTCAAATCTAAAAACTATATTAACCTTTTAGAAAAACCAAAATTCATGGAGTGCCACTTGAACCCTCTTTAATGGATATAGGCCATCTTTGATAGAAATAGATCAGCCACATACATATTATATGAGTTTCTTTGAGAGATACTCAACTACGCAGACTCATTACTTGACAGAGCATGTGCTGAACTATATATATATAGTAGATGTTTTTTTATTTCTTAGTGCACAATTAGCATAATGTGGAGGCTAAGGATTGCAGCAGATGCAGGAGATGATACTCACTTGTTCAGCACCAACAATTACGTTGGCAGGCAGATTTGGGTGTATGATGCAGACTCAGGTACTCGTGAAGAACTTGAAGAGGTCAATAAAGCTCGTCAGAACTTCTCTGGCAATCGATCTCGCTTCAAGCCTAGTGCTGATCTTCTCTGGCGCATGCAGGTATAATACTATTTTTTTAGCTTCTTAATTACCCCTTATACACCATTTCTTGATTTTTTTTTTCTTTTTTTTCTTATATATACAGTTTTTAAGGGAGAAAAAGTTTGAGCAGAAGATTCCGCAAGTAAAAATAGAGAATGCAGAGAAAATAACATATGAAGACGCAAGGACAGCACTGAGAAGAGGTGTGCTCTATTTAGCAGCCTTGCAGGCTGATGATGGACACTGGCCTGCTGAAAATTCTGGTTCTATGTTTTTTAATGCCCCCTTTGTAAGTTACCATTTATCTATCTATGTTTTGAATATATATATATATATATATATATATATATATATCTTATTTATACGGAAATATAAACAACAAATTACAGTTCATATCCTTGTACATCACTGGCCATCTGGAGAAAGTGTTCACTCTTGAGCATCGCAAAGAATTCATGCGTTATATGTATAACCATCAGGTACAATAGATTCATTATATATTAGTTATTATAGTCTCTTTATATTAAAGCTAGGTCCTTGTTATTCAATAACATTTCCATGCTTTATTCGAAGTGTGGTGCCTAGCTTGCTTGGGGTTTAAGGTGATATTCAATTATATTTTAGTTAAATATTTATTTAATAAATAAATAAAATTAAATATTTACGATAAAATATATTCAATAGTTTGTAGTCCAAATTTAAAAAATTAGACTGATAATTATATTAAAAATATAACAAAAAAATAATTAGTAAAAATTTATTTTAAAGATTATGTGTATAACTATATTATTTAAATAGATTAAATGTGAATATAAATTTAGAAGATTCTTAGTAATAAGAAGTCATCAAGTAAAAAACCAAAAGTAATTAAAAGGCAAAAATAATAAACTAAAATGATCATTTGAACACTAACAATTTTATTCGTGATAATAATGGTTGAAAAGAAAAATATCAAAAATTTTAAAACAAATAAAAATCTGGTTGTGAAATAAACAGGACTAAATTTGAAGCAAAATATTTTTTTTTATTACAATGAACTAAAAAAGGTTATAAAAGAGGGCCTTAGAAACTTCTTATTTGGTTCGGGGCTTGACGCGATTATCTTTTGAAAGGCTCTAAACAGTAAACACGGCTCTGTTATATGTAGAACGATGATGGTGGATGGGGAATCCATGTGGAGAGCCACAGTGTTATGTTCTGTACAGTCATCAACTACATATGTCTAAGAATTTTTGGGATGGATCCCTATTGTCCAGAAAGTGCTTGTGCACGGGCTCGCAAGTGGATCCTCGACCATGGCGGTGCCACCTATACGCCCTTGATCGGAAAAATTTGGCTTTCGGTATATATCATTATTTTAATACGATCTTCAATCGCCTTTAGTTCTAGTTTTCATATGAAAATGAAAATGAAAAACTTAAAATCTATTTATTTGATGGAAAACACAGGTTCTTGGAGTATATGATTGGTCTGGTTGCAAACCCATACCCCCAGAGTTCTGGATGCTACCTTCTTCGTCTCCCGTTAATGGAGGTTCTACATCTAATTATAATACGACTCAATACAAATTTGCATTTGAACACATTCGTATAATCCCAAAATTATAAGGCTCCTTTATAGAAATTTAACTAAATAATAAAAATGTTCGTATGAATGTTTTTATAATAAATATTATTTTGGACATAAATTATTGTTATTATTGGTTTTTAAATGGGAGTTTGCTTATATTATTATTTCATTGCGTATTTATTATTTATGTAAATTTTTTTATACAATAAAAATTAAATATCAGTATTTTTATTTTACATGGGATCCATAAATCTGAACTCCGGCTGTGACTGGATATGATGATAAACTAAATTCGATACAGGTACTGTATGGATTTATTTCCGAGACATTTTCATGGCCATGTCATACTTGTATGGCAAAAAATTTGTTGCTACCCCAACGCATCTAATTGCACAGCTCCGAGAAGAGCTTTATCCTCAGCCTTACAACCTAATCAAATGGAGCCAAGCTCGCTATCAATGCGCAAAGGTAATTCATCCAGCTCCTGCTCCTGCTCCTTGATTTTTTGCATTTTTTGGTTCTAAGATATATATATATATATATATATATTGATATGATGTAGGAAGATCTATACTATCCACAGTCTTTTGTTCAAGATATGTTTTGGAAAAGTGTTCATATGTTCTCTGAGAACATTTTAAGTCGGTGGCCTTTCAACAAGCTCATAAGACAAAGAGCTCTCCACACCACAATGGAACTCATTCACTATCACGATGAAGCCACCCGATACATTACGGGTGGATGTGTACAAAAGGTTTAATTTTGTTTGTATCCAAAAACATATATATATATATATTAATTTAAATCGACGTTTAAAAAAACCAATATTTTTATTATTATTTGTAGCCGTTTCATATGCTTGCATGTTGGGTGGATGACCCACACGGTGATTATTTTAAGAAACACCTTGCTCGAGTCTCAGATTATATATGGATTGGCGAAGATGGTCTCAAAATTCAGGTTAGAATATGATCTTTGAGTTTTAGTCGTAAGTTCTATCTAAACTGGTTCTTTTATAAAGGAATAAGAAATCATGCTCTTCTATATTCGAAAGTTGTTCAAAATATAAAATTTTTGGATAATTAAAAAATATGAGTTGCATTAACAAACATTTTTTTGTTATCAGAACAATAATTTTTTAAACTCAATTTACCAAGAATAGAACATATTTTTAAATTCATTAATCATTTCAAAATTTTGTTGAAAAAATGATTATTACAACTTACACGTTTCGAAATCATGTAAGTTATAAAATATGCCCATCAAATTTTACATAATAGCATCATTTTGTCTAAAATTTGCAAAATGAAGTTTTTCAGTAATTAATGCAATCAAAATGATATTTTTTTAGTTTTTGTTCAAAAGATACAACAAATTCTTAGACGTTCCAAAAATACCATAATATTAACATAGTTTTAAAATATTTAATTTTAATCCTAAAGATTAAAACTAAATCCTAGCTAGTCTGTTAAAACTTAAACCCAAAATTTTAATTGGTAGACCTAATCCTAAAAATTGTCCCACAAACTAATTTTGATGAAGTTTAATGAGTATCATTTCTTAACTACGATTACACGTTATGTATTAAGTATCTTCAAAATCCAGTTTTTTGTTTATGGTATTTTTAGAAGGATAAAAATTTTGATGTTATAATTCAAATTCTTTCTGATATGTGGTATAGTTGTCCCACCTGTAAGATCTACTTTTGGGATCTCACATATATATTTTGTGTCATGATCATTAGTTTTCTCCTGTTTGTGAAGTGGGTTATGTGACCGGTTTGCTGTGGTTCATAAATTAATGTGACAACAAATTCATTAGTTAATAAGTTAAATGTTATGTGGTCATTTTAGAATAAAATAAAAACCATGAAGGATAAGTGTTATTAAGTATTTATGTACACACACCATTGGGAATTTTAATTTGATGGGGCGGGAATTAGAAATTATGTCTCTTATAAATAGAGGGTAATGGTCTTCAAGGCATCCTAACCGAAAGTATAAGAAGTCTCTTTATCCCAACACCAAAGATCTTAGGACACTTAAGATTTGTTTTGGAAGATTCATTCTCCAAATTCAAATACCTGTAACATGAATTCATCATGTACAATTTCTTTTATGTTATATTCATCATAAACATATATGGAAATATTGTTTATAAGGAGACCCACAGTATTCGGTTTGATAATTAGTTTTGGTATTATAGATTTTCGGTTTTAATTACGTTATTTATTATTAGACTAGACTCTGATTTTCTTTTGATAATTTAATTTAATTTTTGTTAAAAAGTTTATGCTTGAATAAGTATTTTGGAATAAATGGTTAATTATGTTGTTAATATGATATTAATGCATGTTTAGATCTACTCTTTTATCATTTTTTGTAGATAAAAATTGTTTAGGTTGGATCTGAAATAATATTATGGGAGTTCCACAAACTAGAACATAGGCACTTAATTTACCGTTTTCCTTTACGGACAAGCACAAATGAATTCCCTGTGTGTTTCGTCTTGTATTTAGTTTTATTCTTGGTCATATTTTTGACAAAAAATAATAATAACAATAAGAGGAAGATATTTTATTTGATTATTGTTGGATAGTTAAGAGAGTGTGTTGATAGGTAGGATTGTTGGTTGTATTTATAGACATATTTATGACATATACGATTTTTATAAAATGGTTACAAAAGGCTAACTTAAAGGTCATATAAACCGACTAGTTTTCAATGGAAAGTGGTCCAAAACTATTGACGAGTGGGAGTATCCGATGAATAATCACAGAGTTTAGATAAAACTTTTCTTGTTCTTTTTATGTAATGTTATAAGAACTAGACATGCTTAAAATTAGAATGTTGTACCATGTTTTAACCATATATAGTTTCTTGTTCTTTTTACTTGGCACAGTCTTTTGGAAGCCAGTTGTGGGATACAGCCTTCTCGGTAGAAGTCTTGCTAGCTGCTGATATGGATGAAGAGATTAATTCAACGTTGATTAAAGGATATGACTTTTTGAAAAAATCTCAACTAACAGAGAACCCTCCAGGTGACCACATGAAAATGTTTCGGAACTTAACAAAAGGTGGGTGGACATTTTCAGACCAAGATCAAGGATGGCCTGTTTCTGATTGCACTGCTGAGAGTTTAGAGGTGTTAATTATAACTTTTTGAAACAAAAAGTTTTGAATGGTGTAATTATAAGTTCGATTAAATTAATTATGACCATGATATATTCATCAAATCAGTGCTGTCTAATCTTTGAGGGCATGTCAATGATGGATGAGAAAATGGACGTAGAGAAGCTCTATGATGCCGTTAATTTGCTACTCTACTTGCAGGTATTCCTTATTAATATATTACTCTAAAAGTTACGATATTTTAAAAATTATCTATTAATAATTATTACAAGTTTGTTATAGGAAGAAAAATGCAAAAATAAAAAACCAGGAATTTAACTTTGAACTTTTCAATGAGCTATTTAAACCTCAATTTTTAAAAATTGGATCATCTAAGACATATATTTTCATTGATTAAGTTAAACATATAAACATTAACGTAAGTTATTCACTCACTTCTTAAACAATCATTGATTTTTTTCAAGTGCATTCTCGCCTAGGGGATCTCGGTCCAAAAGATATAATGAATGTTTAAAAGGTAAATGAATAATTTGATTGTCAATGCTAAAATGTATGTGTATAAGTTGAGAAACTTATAACGATAAGAGAGACTAGCTTAAGGGTAAAGAAAAATTTCATGAAAAAATATTTAATATATTTATATCTTGGCATATATAAACTTTTTATTTATCTTATTTTTTATTGGTTTTCATGATAGTTTGTGCCTCATTTATCTGTAAATAAGACATGAACTCTTTAAACTATGCAACAAAAACTATGAATTTTTAAAGAGCCTTTTAAATACCCAATTTTTTAAATTTAGTAATTTAAATCAAGAACTACAAATTTACTTTTTTGGGGGGGGGGGGGGGGGGGGGNCAATGATAATATATATACGGTTTTAAGTGACTTATTTTTTAAAGTTTGAGGTTTAAATGACTTCCTTAAAAGTTCATATATCTACTAAAATTTTCAAGAGGACAAAAACTGAATGTGTTCTAATTAGAGTCCCAACGTTTCGTAAGAAAATGTAAATTTTTGAAGGTAACAATGATTTATTTAAGTTTGAACGATTTAGTTTCTTTTTATTATTCTCTACAAAATTTGTTTCTATTATATATATTGTTATTTATTGATTAATAAAGTTAAGGTTTTTGTGTGTTTATATATTCTTTTAATTAAATATAACTAATGCTTATAAAAACGAATTAGTTGAATCACAAAAATTTGGTTTTGATATGTGTTGATGAAGTGAGAGAGAAGACCCTAATAATATATATATATATATGATATTAAATGCAGAGCGAGAATGGAGGTATAGCAGTGTGGGAGCCTGCTCGTGGTAAAACCTGGCTAGAGGTATGGAGCATGTAAAAAGGATAAATATATTTATATGCATGCCTATTATTACTCACCTCACATATAAAATGCATATATTAATGTAGTGGCTGAGTCCCGTGGAGTTTATGGAAGACACAATCGTCGAACATGAGTAACACTCTTGCAACAGACTCAAAATTATTATCAATATAGAAAAAGTTATGCCAATTAATTCTTATTACATAAATCGTGTGTCTCTAGGTATCTTGAATGTACAGGGTCCGCAATAGTAGCGCTTACTCGATTCATGGAAATGTTTCCTGGACATAGAAAGGACGAAGTTGAGAGGTTTATAAGAAAGGGAGTTAAATATATAGAAGATTTCCAAATGTCAGACGGTTCTTGGTATGGAAATTGGGGTATATGCTTCATTTATGGAACCTTTTTTGCTGTCCGCGGTCTAGTTGCTGCAGGCAAGACTTACAGTAACTGTAATGCTATACGTAGAGCGGTTTGCTTCTTTCTAGATACACAAAACAAACAAGGTGGATGGGGTGAGAGTTATCTTTCTTGTCCCAATAAGGTACAATACTAAAGTCCTCTCTCTCAACTATATGTTTCATTCAAATGTAACCATATATATATATATATATATATATATTGGCGTAATGCAGAAATATACTCCTTTGGTAGGCAACAAGACAAACGTTGTTAATACCGCCCAAGCACTGATGGGTCTAATTATGTGTGGTCAGGTTAGTGAGCCATTAACAGTTTTATAACCATCCTACAACCCAGAGCCAAAATCTGAAAAACGCGAATGATATTGTTAAAACTATATATAATTATAATGTTTTTTGAATTAGTTATTTTTGCATTTTTTTCTGCAAATTCATCATTAATTATGTATTGTATGTTTGTGTTTAGGCTCGATCCTGCCTACAACATCTACTTTTACAGTTTGAACTAAACATGTTGTTTTTCAGATGGAGAGAGACCCAAAACCGGTTCATTGCGCTGCTAAGGTGTTGATCAATTCACAGCTAGAGAACGGTGATTACCCACAAGAGGTGATTTATCATTATGAGAGTGCTTTTTTTTTTATTATTCATTTCAAACTTTAACCAGTTACTTAATAACCTAATTATGTGTACGTATATATGCAGGAAATAATGGGAGTGTTCAAGATGAATGTGATGCTACATTATCCAACTTATAGGAATACGTTCACTCTCTGGGCCCTCACTTATTATACTAAGGCCCTGCGTTTACTTATGTAATGATTCACATTCGACTCTTATCATCTCCACTCGTTTGATATGTATAATAATCGAAAGAAACAAGTCCAAAGATTTTTATTTTGTAACATAGTATACAGGCATTACGCGCATTGTTGCATAGTAACCAAATTTTATTTTTCTTATTAGTTATTTTCTCTCTAAACGTTAATTTTATAATTGAGTAATAGTTACCGAACTCAAAGCTCAAGAAGCATGTAACAGCCGGGAAATTGGACAGACTCCCACACGAAGGAAACCTATGACCAAGACTTGACTTATTAGAATCAAAAAGGTCTTTTAGCTATAGTAGAGAACCCTGAACTATATAAGAAGCTAGATGTAAACCCTCCATTATAGAGACCAAAGAGCCCAAAGAAGCTTATTAACCAAGAGAATTAGAGATTTTGCAGAAAATAATGCGAGAGAATAGGAGATTTTGCAAAAAAGAAAGGTAGAAGGAACTTATAGCTTTGATACCATGTTGAATTTTAAGTCCAAATCCTCAACAACACCAAGAACATCTTCAAGAACAAGAGAGATAGAGAGAAAAATTAAAGAGAATACTTCTCATTAACTTGAATAAATGATACAAAAGTTGCAACGTAAAGAGACAAAGGTCAATAAAAATAAGAACCAAAGAGAGAAAAAAACATAAGCCCTCTTTCACTCGGCTAGTATAATTCTCGGCATAGGTCAGGCGTACAACCCGACTGACACACGCAGGTCTGACCCGTGGGTCCCCTCTCAGGTGCGCGTGTAGCTTAGCAGCCACTCTCTTGGCCAAGATTTCTTCCAACGGCTAGATTGCACTCCATAGGTCTTCTAGAAGCTTGATGATCCTCTCTCACTATTTTTGCACTTATTGGATTGATTATTCTGAACTCCAAATACCCTAATAACGCTGGGCCCTTTAGCTCGGCCGGCCGGTTGATCAAATCATGATCCATCACAAATCTTGGACCAATAATGTTACCTCATAATCCATTTGATTGAATGATCCTAGTACCTCAAATGCTCCTATGTTGTGACTCCCTTGACGCTCTTAGGATGTCATAGATAAGTCTGCCCTAAATGTCTTAGTTCTTATTGTCTTCCTTAGTCTTTATTTCAAGAACATCCAGACGCTCGATTAGGTATTGCTCCCAAATCCTATAGTAATCGAAGATGCCCATCCAAAACATGTCCACGAGCATTCTAATGATGCGCTCTATCTACTCATCTGTCTTTTTCAACTTAATTATATTAAATATTAAACAACCAACTTAACAGAGGGTAGAACAGATCCCACACAAAGAAATATAGACCCATATTCGATAGATGATTTCATATAGAGGTGAATAACAAAGGAAACTATAAGAGAACTCCTAAAAAGGGGAACCACTCCTCTGAAGGGAGGACTCAAATTAGGCATTACACATGACCTAGAGAAAAGATAACTTCTATAGTGAATAATGAATACCCTAGTTGAGTGATTGCCTAAATTTAATGCAATTATTAAAGTGACAATTATTAGAATATAATACAAGATAAAACCTATCTAATTAAGCTCATATACATAACCAAAACATTATCTGGTGATTGAATGCCCCACCAGATCAAAATCAAGAAATAGCAGAAAGTGAGCAACCTAGCCGCTCCGACAATGACCATATGAGAGGCCTCGAAACCACCATTAATCCACCATTTAATCCGAGAAACGAAGCTCAAGTGTTTCATCGCCAACTTCACACCCCCAAGCCACCAGTTCATCTGAGCAATATCGTCACTCTATCCGGACCACCGCAACAACGCCGCTTGGACTGGAAGGATCTCGGATCTGAAGTTCTCGCAGCCATGCATGAAATTGATGGATACAACACCAAAGAGTCGCCGCTGCTGTCCTATACAAATCCCTCATGCTTTCACCAAAACTATTGGATTCATTTTCATGCCAAGATTCATCGTGACTATCGATCCCATATTTTTGAAGTGAAAAGTAGTATTCATGTGCATTTATGTTCACCAATATCAAGGGGGTAAACCTAGGGTTTCAAAATGACACAATAGTTGTTAGGACTCGATGTAGTTTTACTACTCATTTGAGTATAGTTTAGCAAGTTCCTACATATAGTTCACTGTCTTAATAGAAAGGAGATGTGTCTGATATTACTGAAATTTCATGGGTACTACTACCTATTATTGATGTCCTTTGCAATCCCACAATAAAATTGATTGCCATGACCTCCCATTTTCATTATGTGATGGTAATCTTTGTTATAGTTAGATAAGTACTTAATCTTTTGGCTTTAGTTTGTTGACAAGTCAAACATTTAATAACTTATTGTGCTATAAATCTCTTGAAAGTTTTGAATGTTTGGCCAATGCAATGGTAGTGTTGTCGGATATCCTTGTACATTTTTGTGCTTCCATGATGGACACTTATTAGTGAATGATGTGCCATTCTCAATATCTTTTCTTGTAGGTTTCAATCTTCTGGTACGGCATTTTCCTCTCTTGTATCACCTAGGACTTCTATGTAATCAATAATTAAAACATATAAGTAATTTGTACCCAAATGACTTAATACATGCAATGGCTTCGTGCACATCTTTTGAAAGAGATGCGCAAATATAAATAGGAGAAGGTGTTGCATAACTACATGACAATCATGGCTCTTCATTCAAATAAACTTTCTTCTCCGATATCATCACAATTTTGGAGATTAGACGCATATCCATCGAGGAATTTTACACTATGGATAATCCACTCGAAGAACTCGTCCTTTGCATTCTTAGGTGTTGCATCACTACCATCTTTTGTGAGGTGAAGCGAATGACGAGAAAAAATGTCAGGCAAGTCTAATCTAGATTTCAAATTGTCTTTGGTATTCCTTTGGACATTTAGAACATTGTTCATTATGTTTCCAAAGAAGTTCTTTCTCTTGAATCTTCAACATTGACATGTCCATTCCCACCAGTATTAGCACCAACGGTCCTTTGAACACCAAAATCTCTCATTTAGTTTAATAGATACATGTCATCTAATTCAGGTGCTAAACCTTCAGAAAATCTCTTTTTAGTGAATAACCTAGCAGATCGACGATATGGATGATCCGGGGGAAAAACCTTTGGTGAAAATCAAACCAACATATTTTTCTTCCATTCTTCAACTGGAATGAATTAGTGTTATCTTTACAATATGGACATGCTATTTTTCCGTGTGTTGTCCATCTAGATAATATACCATATGCTGGAAAATCGCTTATAGTCCATATAAGATCCGTATACATCTTAAAAAAAAATTTAACGATAACTGCTTCCATAATGTCTTCAACTCATATATCAATGGTTGCAAAAACACATCAAGTGCTTGTCTCAGATGATCTGGTCCGAGTACAAGAACAAATAGAAATAGACACTCGTCTCATACACAAAGATGGCAGCAAATTGTAATGTGTCAAGATAATTGGCCATAGAGAATATTTTCTACCATGCTTCCCGATAGGGCTGAATCCATCTGAACGTAATCCGAGATAAACGTTTTGATTCTCGTATGAAAAATCCGGATATGTAGGCTGATGATGACACCAAGATTCTGCATCATAAGAATGGGTAATCTCTCCATCAAATCGATGCTGAGCATGCCATCTCATTCCCGCATATGTTCTTTTAGACTAGTACAATCTCTTTAGCATTTCTATTAGTAAAAAATACAACATCCTCTTATAAGGCACTGGAACTCTACCACATGTATCCTTATACCTTGGTTTTCGACAAGAGTATTCATCACTTATACCTTGTTTTCGACAAGATCTATTCATCCAATAGATCATACAATTGTCGATGCACACATCTATAATCTGATACGAAAATCCTTGCCCCAAAAAAGATATCCCTCGCAAAATTAGATATTGCGTCAACAATATTCTCAACCAGATTATAGGTTTATTTACCCTCATCAACAATAACCATTTGAACCGTACCGGCCAAAAAAATCTAATTTCGTTCTAAGTTCTTCTATCTTATCGACATACAGTTTGCTAGCGCTACTACCACCAACANTCTTCATTTAACATTTCTTCAACAACATGCACCGACTTTATATTTTCTCTATAAACATCATTAACCATTTGAACCGTACCGGCCAAAAAAATCTAATTTCGTTCTAAGTTCTTCTATCTTATCGACATACAGTTTGCTAGCGCTACTACCACCAACAACACCATATCTTTCTCCATGTAAGTACCATATCTCATAACTTGGCATAAAACCATTGTAATACTCATGATTTCATACTAAATCTATCATGATTTTATGAGAATTCCGACATAAAGAACATGGATATGTCAAATTACGACTGATTTGTGGCAGAGGTTGTCAACATGCTAAGTCCATGAACATGTAAACACCACATGCATATTTTTTTTATTGAAAAGCTTAGTGTCTTCATTCATCCTTTCACCATCCATCCATGATCCAAAATATGGAGTAGACATATTTTCTAAGAATATGTGAAAGGTTGTGAAATGAAGATGGAGTGTTATGGTTTTATAGATTCCATAATTGACAGATTATTGACAGAAATATCCGTCAATATATTCTAATATATTTTTTGGCAATGAGTTCAAATGGCTAGTTTACATCATGCAAAATATAGGCGGGTTATTGACGAATTTGAGAAGGAGTAATCCGTCAGCAATAATCTGTCAGAAAATTTACCGACGGATTAATGACCAACAATATTTGTTGACAGATTTTCTGAAGGATGACTTTCGGCACAACGCCGTCAAAGATCCGTTAGTAATTACTAACAAACAAATGCATCTCAATATGTCTGTCAGTAATTCGCTTGTTTTCTTGTATTGCAACCTTTGACAACTTAGTTAGTTTGCTACCATTTTTTCCTTTATCGAATGGTATTTAATTCAAATAGTAGTGGATAACTCCATCCATATTTTGTTGTCATAAGATAAGCTCTGTAATGACATTATTTCTAGCTTTACATTATTGTCATCCTAACAGCAAATCTGTTATGAACAATACGTAAAAATCCTAGCCAGTTAGCACTAGTGATGAAGTGGGCACTCGAAGTAAGGAAAAAAATGAGTATTGCACTCGAACTAGTGAAAATTCAAAAACTTTTGTTGGCTTTATCATTTAACTCCCACCTAAAAGAGAAACCGTCTGTATTATCCCTCGATCTAATTTGAAAATCGAAGATATCCCCGTTATAACTCTAATTTTGGATAAAATTATTTTTAAATCGAAATATCATTAAAATACTACCAAAAAAGTCTATTATCGATGTAAAAGTCATGGAAAATTCCTTATTGTTAATGTGTATGTAGATGACTTAATCTACAAGGTGATGATGTTTTAATGATCAAGGACTTCAAATTGTCAATGGAGAAGGAAATTGATATGTCAGACCTTGGAAAAATGATGTACTTTTTAGGGATTGAAGTGATGCATACACAAGAAGGAACTCATATCTCTCAGACTAAATATGCACATGAAGTTCTTAAACGTTTTGACATGGGAGATTACAATGAAGTTTACAATCCTATAGTTCCTGGAAGCAAAGTGGATATGGATGAGAATGGTTAAATAATTAATGATACTCATTATAAGTGATGCGTGTGTGAGAAAGCGTTGGAGTGAATAGAATAGAGATTGTAAAAGGATAAGTGAATGCTAAGGAAGATCGGACGAAACCTAAATTCGTAAAGCCGCAACACCAGAACTAAGATGATATCCACTAAGCTAAAATCACACATGCACCAACAATGAGTGATAAAGATGCTCTAACACCACCAATGGCTCTTCCAAGAACAAAGGATAAAGAAATGATCAAAAAGGATCACAAAAGACATTATGAATTCTCAAACTCGTAATATGATTTTGATTGATAGATATGAGTCTCCTTTTATAGAGAAAATACATAAAAATGATATGATCCTGGATCTAACTCTGAATGAAAGGCTCTACGGTATGCAAAGGACTTGACAACAATATGACTTGGACTTCAACTAAGGTTATCGGATAGCCTTAATGCTTCGCGGACAAGCCTTGGGCTCTAAGCAAGTGTGCGGTTGGCTTGGTGGCTTGAAGATTGGACAAGAAGGCTCGACACAAGGATGGAACAGACTTGAAAGGACGTCGTATTGCCTTGGTTGGTTGCGGAAAAAAGATATGGCCTAGACTTTTTGAAGAAGTCCTAGCCGATGGTATATGTGAGGCGATTGAGATGATTTGGTGAATATGAAAAGAAGATAATTGAGAGAACTTGATTGTCTTATGGAATATACAATCAAGAAAGTGCAGGTTTTCTGAATCTCTTATAGATATAGATTGCAAGGATTCTAAATCCAATGAGCAAAGAATGTCGATGGATGTTCCTAGAACAAACTGATTTTTTACTTATAACTTCGCTAATGAGACAAGGGAGTTCGAAAATAATAAATAGGCACATGAGCCTAGGGCTTTTCTAACATAACCCAGAACTACGAAGCGTGCAAGCTTCTAAAAGAAAAACATCTAAAAATTCTAATGAAAACTACAAGACTTGTAAATTAAATAGAAAGCTTCTAGGAGATGTGCCTTGGAAGGTAAGTGTCAGCTTCTAGAAGACTTCTTTATTTCGCCAAGTATTTATAAAAATACTTATGCCAAATTCTTCTCAGAAAGCTTTAACGGAAGTGGATAACTTGCTTCGTTAAAACCTTAGTGATTGACCAAAAGCCCAAGGCGGGAAAAAGGTGATCATCTCGACTAAGGACAAAAGAGTGCAGGAATTACCTACTTAGCTAACCGATCAGATATCTGGTTCTTTTGGATTGACAAGCTTGAACAGTTGATATGTTTCGTAGGCCTGATCTTCTAGCTCTGAATGTAGCATCACGTGGGCTTGATGTGCCAGCTCTCTTGCTTTTGATCTCGTGATCCTTCCTTCAGGTTCAAGCTGCTCCGGTTCAAGCTCTGGTTCAGCTATGATCACATCATCCTCCCCTTCTTGAAAACAATTTGACCTCAAATCGGAATCTGCAATATAAGGAATCAAATCTTAAACATTGAATAAACTAGAGGTTTGATACTTCCCTTTTAAGTCGAGTCTGTAGGCATTGTCGTTGATCTTTAGAATGACTTCGAAGGGTCCATCAACTCGCGGCTTTAGCTTGAATTTCCTCTATTCTGGAAATTTGTCCTTGCGCAAATGAAGCCACGCCAAATCGCCAACTTCAAACAGCATCTTCTTTCGTCCTTTGTTGCCATACTTTTGGTAATGCTGCGTCTTCTTATCTATGTTGATCCTAGCTTGTTCATGTAGTTTCCGAATCTGCTACGCTTTCCTTTTACCATCAACACTGCAACGTTATTTCTCATGCAAAGGAATCAAGTCTAGAGGGGAATTGGGATTAAAGCCATAAACAATCTCAAAAAGAGAAAATAAAGTTGAAGAATGCTTAGCGTGATTGTAAGCAAACTCCATGTGGGGGAGGCAATCTTCCCACACCTTTAAATTTCTCTTGATCATGGCTCTTAAGAGCGTTGATAATGATCTGTTGACAATTTCTATTTGACCATCGGTTTGTGGATGACAAGTTGTAGAGAATGAGATCTTTGTTCCTAGTTTCGCCCAAAGAATCCGCCAAAAGTGACTCAGAAACATCGTGTCACGGTCCGAAACTATGGTCTGAGGCATTCCTTGTAGCCTTACAACTTCTCTGAAAAATAGATTAGCCACACTCACGGCAACAACAACAAATACTGAATCTCGACCATTTCTGGTCCGAGGCAAACCAATCACAAAATCCATTGATATATCAGTCCATGGTTGAGAAGGGATAGGGAGAGGAGTATATAACCCGGTATGCTGCAATTTGGTCGTAGCTAAATTGCAAGTTGCACATCTTTTGCAGATTTTCTCAACATCTCTCCTCATGTTCGGCCAATAGAACTTAGATTGAAATCCAATAAGTGTCTTGGTTACTCTGAAATGACAAGCAAGGCCTCCAGCGTGAGCTTCTCTCACTAATAACTCTCGGATAGAGCCTTGAGGAATACACAATCCGTTGCAATAGAAGAGATAACATGTATGCCTATAAAACTTCTCAAAAGCAAACTTAGAGCACTTGACATAGACATCTTTAAAATCCGGATCAGCCTCATAGAGTTCTAAAATATGTTCGAATCCTAGTAGCTTAGATGTCAAAGTAGATAGAAGAGTGTACCTCCGGGACAATGCATCTGCGACTACATTGTCCTTACCTTTCTTATACCTTATGACATAAGGAAATGTCTCAATGAACTCGATCCAACGACCATTTCTTTTGTTCAAATTCTGCTGACCTTTAAGATGTTTCAGCGATTTATGGTCTGTGTGAATCACAAACTCTTTTGGCCATAGGTAGTGCTGCCACACTTGTAGAGCTCTAACGAGAGCATAGAGCTCTTTATTGTAGGTTGGATAGTTAAAGGTAGAACCTCCTAACTTCTCACTGAAAAATGCCACAGGTTTCTTATCCTGAGTTAAAACAGCACCTAATCCTACACCAGAAACATCACACTCAATCTCAAAACTTTTCATAAAATCATGCAATATTAAAAAAGGTGAATTGATAAACTTCTCTTTTAAAGCCTGAAAGGCTAGTTCTTGCTGTTCCTCCCATTTAAAACCAACGTCTTTCTTGATAATCTCAGTAAGAGGGGCTGCAAGAGTGCTAAAGTCACGAACAAATCTCTGGTAAAAGCCTGCCAAACCGTGGAAGCTTCGGACTTCGCTTACATTGGTTGGGCTAGGCTAATCTCGGATTGCCTTAATCTTTTCATCATCTACTTTAACTCCTTCTGCACTAACAACAAAGCTTAAAAAGACAACTTCATTAGAAAAAAAATGAGCACTTGGCTCGATTTGCAAATAAACGTTCAGATCTTAAAACATCCAAAACAAATTTGATATGAATTAAATGTTCTTGCAAACCCTTGCTGTAGATGAGGATATCATCGAAGTATACCACAACATATACTCCGATGAATCTTCTAAGGACATGATTCATGAGGTGCATGAATGTCCTTGGAGCGTTTGTTAGACCGAATGGCATCACTAACCACTTGTAGAGTCCTTGTTTAGTCTTGAACGCCGTCTTCCATTCATCACCTTCTTTCATCCTTATCTAGTGATAACCACTCTTCAAATCGATTTTGGTGAAGATTGTTGATCCACTTAGCTCGTCTAACATGTCATCCAATCTTGGGATTGGATGTCGGTACTTCATCATTATATTGTTGATAGCTCGACAATCTACACACATTCGCCAGGTTCCGTCTTTCTTTAGTACAAGCAAAATCGGGACAGCACATGGACTAAGGGATTCTCGGATTTGTCCCTTGCTTAGAAGCTCTTTTACTTGATTTTGAAGCTCTTTGGTTTTTGGTTGGGTTGGTGCGATATGCTGGTCAGTTTGGTAGAGCTGAACTGGGAACTAGATCGACCTGATGCTCTATCCCACGTATAGGAGGAAGACCCTGCAGAATTTCTTCAGGAAAAACATCACTATATTCCTGCAGTAACTCGTTCATTTCACTAGGTAATTCATGTGTTGGGTTAGGGATCTCAATAGCATCTTTGCAGATGAATAAAAAACATGTAAGTTCAGAGTCATAAAGTTTAGAAAACTCATTGTGGTTTATGTAGAGGCTGGTCGAAATCTTCTCCTTCTCTTTTTGCTTGATTTGCATCTGATCTTGATAGATTTCAGTAGGAGTGATTGGAACCAGCGTGATTCGTCTACCCTTAAACTTGAAACTATGCTTGTTAGTGAGCCCGTCATGTATGACTTTCCGATATGATTGCCAAGGTCTTCCCAAAAGAACATGGCTTGATCCCATAGGAAAAACGTCACAAAGCACTTCATCTTCATACTTCCCAATCAAAAAATTGATTAGGACCTGGTGAGTTATGGTTAGAGCTCCTCCATCATTAAGCCATTGTAGCTTATAGGGATGTGGATGAGGAATAGTTTTCAGATTGAGCTTCTGAACCATAACTTCACTAGCTGCATTTGTACATCTTCCACCATCAATGATCAAAGAGCAGACCTTGGAATGTATAAAACATCGAGTATGGAATAGATTCTCTCTTTGGCATGCTTCTTCAATCTGATTTTGCACGTTTAGAGCTCTTCTTGTAACCAGTAATTCACCCACAGCCGCTGATGCTTCTTCTTCTTCAGTTTCGGACCCAATGTCTGATTCCTCTTGAGGAATTATCTCTCCATCATCTTTGAGAAGGAATACCTTCTTGTTGGGACATTCTCTTGCATAATGCCCCATGCCTTGACACTTGAAACACCAAGTTTGACTTAAGTAGTTCCAGTTCTCGATTTTACCTCGGCGTTTTTTATCTCTTCTCTAGGTTGGGCTGGTTTCGGATTGAAACTAGGCCTTAGAGTAGAGAAATCCTTCGGTGTTTAGGCTGGTGGTGTAAAGCTTGGCTTGACAAACTCCCTCTTATTATGAGCTTCAATCAGTTCAGCCTTGTGAACCATCTCTTCAATGTCTTGATAGCTCTGAAGCTCTAACTTGTCTTGGATATCGCAGTTAAGACCTCCCAGAAAACGAGACATAAACATGTTTTCACCTTCACTTAGATCAGCTCGAATTAAGAGGGTTTCAAGCTCTTGAAAGTAATCCCGGACGGTTCTTGTTCCTTGAACTAGCTTGCGAAGCTTCTTAATATCTCTCGGTGATAATAGGCTGGAACAAATTTCCACCTAATATGAACCGTTAGCTCATCCAAAGTAGTTATGGGAGGCTCTCGAGATCTTGCTCTAACAACTCCCAGTTGTTCCCACTATAGCAAAGCATAACCACTGAATTCCGAAACAACAATTTTGACTTTGTTTATGTTGTATGTTCCTTGGCATAGGAAGTTAGATTCCATCTTCCTTTCCCAGTCTAGATAGACTTCGGGTTCATTCATGCCTAGGAATGATGAGAACTTGATCTTGATATGTTTCAACTGCTGATGTGCAGGATCAAGGAATCTCGGTTAGGCCTTGGACCTCTATGTCGTATGGTGCTACCATAGCTATGGTCTGACACCTCTTCTTCTTCAGAAGATTCACGTTCTATCCCAAGGTGTTGTTCTTGGTCCCTAGTTACTTTCGGACCAGAATTAGTTCTGAAAGTTGGGCCCCCTTTGGTTGGTCTAGAGGACTCTCCTAGATGTGCTTTTCCTTTAGTAATCCGTTGAAATTCTGAAGGTGTATGTGTTGGAGATGAATGTCCACCACTTCAACTTCTTTTCTTCTTTTCTAGCTTCATTGTATCCACTTTCTCATTGAGTAACTCGATATGTTGTAACAAGATGAAATTGTTGTCCTTGATTTGTTGACTCATCAACCGGTTCAAGGACTCTATAGCTTCTGCAGAGAGTTCCATGGTACCTGAAATACCAAGAAACTTGCACAAGTAATAGGTTCTCAAAACTAATCAACAAACATAGAAAAATTTCGATTCAGATTGATTAATTTATGAAAATTTCTAAGTGATCTATATGCAATCTAATAATAAAAAAAAATTGATAACCTAATTCAATGCAAGATTCTAATTCTTTAAATTAATCTAGATGAAACCTAGAGTTCTTAGCAACAAAAACCAAAAATTTTGAAATTAAGGAAAAAGGAGATTAGGGTTAGGGTTTTGCTCAGCCTTTGGTACAAAGTTGGCTCTTATACCACCTGATATGATCCTGAATCTAACTCTGAATGAAAGGCTCTACGGTATGCAAAGGATCCTTGACAACAATCTGACTTGGACTTCAACTAAGGCTATCGGATAGCCTTAATGCTTCGCGGACAAGCCTTGGGCTCTAAGCAAGTGTGCGGTTGGCTTGGTGGCTTGAAGATTGGACAAGAAGGCTCGACACAAGGCTGGAACAGACTTGAAAGGACGCCGTATTGCCTTGGTTGGTTGCGGAAAAGAGATATGGCCGAGACTTGTTGAAGAAGTCCTACCCGATGGTATATGTTAGGGGATTGAGACTTGCTTCGTTAAAACCTTAGTGATTGACCAAAAGCCCAAGGCGGGAAAAAGGCGATCATCTCGACTAAGGACAAAAGAGTGCAGGAATTACCTACTTAGCTAACCGATCAGATATCTGGTTCTTTTGGATTGACAAGCTTGAACAGTTGATATGTTTCGCAGGCCTGATCTTCTAGCTCTGAATGTAGCATCACGTGGGCTTGATGTGCCAGCTCTCTTGCTTTTGATCTCGTGATCCTTCCTTCAGGTTCTAGCTGCTCCGGTTCAAGCTCTGGTTCAGCTATGATCACATCATCCTCCCCTTCTTGAAAACAATTTGACCTCAAATCGGAATCTGCAATATAAGGAATCAAATCAGAAACATTGAATGAACTAGAGGTTTGATACTTCCCTTTTAAGTCGAGTCTGTAGGCATTGTCGTTGATCTTCTGAATGACTTCGAAGGGTCCATGTCTTGTAGAATTATTGAGTCTACAACATAAAATGATAGATAGCTCATTGTTCCTCTTTGTGCTTCGGCTTTCTTACTTGTTCTTGAATCATACATGAATGTCCTTCAACTCTTTTTTGATGATAATCAACCTTTTCATAACATTCAAGTTCAGCTTAATCACATCTCGCCCATCTTTCACTTTGTCAATCAAAAGATCATGTCTTGAAACTTCTGCTCACGCATCAAACTGGTTGGAGAAGATTTGATGAGGGTTGGAGAGGATTTTTCATCAAATCCTGCAGTTTAAGATGTTAAGAAGACAAAGAATTATCATTTGAAAATACATGTAAGATCTTCTCCTTTATGCCTAACCAAATAGTCCCCAACGACTTCTTTATTCTTCCATCTATCCTTGCTGCCTATTCAAATAGTCCCCAACATCTTCTTTATTCTTCCATCCATCCTTGCTGCCTCACGCTTTTTTTAGATTTAAAAGATCACGAAATCAATCCACTAGGAGTAAAAGAGTTCAGACTATATCCTACCTCAAATGGATAATATCTTGTAATAGTAGTCATTGATCTGTTGAAAGCAATCTCCAACCTAGCCAAAGTTTTTTTCTTCAATCTTTGCTTTGCCTCCAATTCCTCGAAAACCTTCTTTGTCCAGACCTTCAAAAGAATATTCAAGCTTATGTTCATTACTATTTCCATATATCCTTCAGTTTGTGGAATATACTTGCTTGAAGTTCTAGCTTAAACACTTGATTAAACCTAGAAATCATCAAAACATGTGATCCACACAGTTTCTGCTTTACCACTTGTAACATCCTTGGTGCAATCATGCTCCACTCAAACATCTTCATCTTCAAGTACTCAAATATTGGATCAACGGAAATGATGAAACTCTGCACAACCTTTGCATAAAAAGAACCAAAGCCATAAAAGTTTTTCCCAACAGATAGTGTAGTTCGAGTTATCAACTTTATAACCTCTTCTTAGCTTTCTTCAAGTAAAATTCCATCTTTTATATCATCATAAACCTCAAAGAACTTTTCTAGATGATGATCTTCCACGTTTTTGTCATTCACCATACTGTTCTTAATGTAAACTTCCAAAAATCTACCACCAAAAGTTGCATAACATATGATCCTTCAACCCCACAAAAGTACTTGGTGTATTAGGCAAACCAAATGTCACTACAAGCCATTCAAATACTCGACTCCCAGTTCTGAATGTTCTCTTCGACTCAGCTCCAAATTTCTTGAACTCTTGATGAATTATTTTTTCTTTACACCCAAAACTCCAAACATACTTCTCTTTGACAATTGGACTGAAATCTAGACAATTCTCATCTTTATTTTGTTTCACCTTTGGAATTTGTTCCTCTACACTTGATTTCAAAACCTCAAATACCAAATCAGTTTCTCCCTTTTGTGCGTTCTTAAATGTTGAATCCTTGAATATAAAATTCATTTCTTCTGATTTCTTTGGATAAGAATGTAATCTCATATCAGAACCAAAATTTTCTAGTTTCCAACAATTATACAACCATCTATGCCTTGAATCCACAACTTCTTTGAGACTATAATCATATTGAATTGGTGACAGCAATTCATCTTCACGATAAACCCTTTCCAACAACTCAAAATCAATAACATAGTAATTAAGTGCAGGGAATAAAGTATACCTACTGAATTGTGTTTCAACTTCCTCTTCATCCTTTTCAAATGAAGCTAAAACATATTTTATCACCTCTTCGTTAGCCATGCATTAGAATGAATAAAAAGCTCTTGTCGTGCCTCTTTTGAAACCAAAAAACAATGTAAATCTTCAAACATATCTCCATGACCAAATTGTTCAACAATTTCATCATCTTCTTTGTGAACCTTCTGGCAAACTTGCTGTTGGGACACTCACCTTGATCATGTCCATATCCTTGCCACATCAAACACTTCTTTTTCTTAGAAATAATTGCAGGTGTTGTTGTAGCAGTTGGATCATCCTTCTTGTTGTTGCAACTAATTAACTCTCCTTTGACAGTCACCTTATGATTTACAGAAACCAGAATCATATGAATCTTGCACAAATCTCTTTCTCATAAGCCTCTTGAGTTTCTCCCATGATCTAATTCGAGTCTTGCATCACGTTGCACCTTTAAAGAAATCCACCAAAGGTTAGCATAACCTTTCAGCTTCAAAGTAGCCACCTTAAACTTCTTCACATCATCATAATTTTTATATACAAATCCATTCTCCATAGATCTTAACCAAATAAGAAATTCTTTTGGAATTGAATTACCTTCAAAATCAGGAAAATACACCTTGAAATCTCTTTCATGATGATGATGATGATGATGTAGTTGATGCTTAAACCTTCTTCTTCTCTCATGTTCCATATAAACATCATGATCATAACAAAAATCATGAGGAAAACATCCACCATTAGAAGATGGATGGTCATCTTAAACTCTTCGTCTTCTAGGTTGTTTCTGCATATTCATTTCATTCATAGCCTGAATCATCTGCTGCATTTGCTGCTTTAAACCATCCTTTTCTCTTCCAATACATTTAGCATAAGCCTTTTGTAGTGTCAAATCTCTAGGATATACATGATAAACAAGTAAAACCAGAAAATACCAAAACAAATTCACTCCAACAACTTGGATTAGCTCTGATACTAATTTGATGCGTATGTGAGAAAGCGTTGGAAGGATAAGTGAAGGCTAAGGAAGATACAAACAGAACCTCAATACGTAAATCCGCAGCATCATAACTAAGATGATATCCGCCGAGCTAACATCACACTTGTGCCAACAACAAGTGATAAGGATGCTCTAACACCACCAATGGCTCTTCCAAGAAAAAAAGGATAAAGAAATGATCAAACATATCAAAAGGGGTCACAAAATACACCCCAAATTCTCAAAAACGTAATCTGATTTTCATTGATAGATATGAGTCTCTTTTTATAGAGAAAATACATCAAAAACGTCCATAAATGCGACTAGACATGAACTTAGTAAAACTCAAAACATGTAGTATTATGCATGTAAAAGAGAGAAAAAGCCTGAAATAAATGTTGTGATATAAGACTCCGGGAAGATTCTTTGGTTGCAAAAGATGAGAATAAACACGCTCGCTTTCACGCTATCTCGTGTTGGTTCAGTGGGTGAATGTGAATCGATATATGATCAAACAAGCTGGCTAAAACGCTCTCTCTTGTAAGATCAGAAGATTGAAGTTAACATGGAACGAACGCACCACAGAGCCTATGGAAGAATCTCTTATACAGAAAGCAATCTCTTTCTAAGGTGAATCCACACACAAAGGACATAAGCATAAATCTCTACAAGTACCATTTGAAGGAGAGGAAAATGCAAATTTATTAATCAACAAAAAGGTCTGTGTTTTACAAGGCTGCAGGGGAACCTTATATAGTGGTTCTTCAGCTAAAGACCTAATTAGTTCTACACAAATTCAAACTAAAAGACTCAAGACAACAAGACTTGCAAAATACAACAATAAAGCGTTTAAACACATAAAACATAAATGTTTGTAAACTTAAAATAAAATAAATTAAAGTGTTGTAGACTCTCTTAGGCTCAATTTTTTTTTTTTTGAAACCTTATAAACCTTAGATAAATTTAGTTTCACCTGCATAAATTTTTTAAATTGAAAAATACCTGATTTTGGTTCGGTTTGTACTATATATGAGCTGAAATGCATCCTACTTATTCTAGTTTGTCCAACTAAATCCTTTGATGATTTATTCTTCTTCTAGTCCCTTAAGGCTTGTATGAGAGCTATGTTCAATAATTTCCACGTGGTTAGCTTCAAAATCCTCTTCTGACCTTGTTTGCTCTCTATTTGCCATCTGATTTGTATTGAGTGTATCTTCCAGCTTAGAAACGTTCTTTGAGTGGTTCTTGTTGTGTTGAGCTTCATTTCCTGTCAAGAAAATATACTTACATTTATTGGACGGAAGCCGGATCTCCTTGAGGCTCAAATGGACGAAATTCTCCAATAACTCTTCATTGATGCCATCATTGCTTAAGTTTACTTATGAATTATTTTTGGTAAAGCCTCCTAGTTCCATTGTTGTTATTAGCATCTGAACCACATAACTGAGATCTTCTCTATGTCTCCTAGTCTTTGAATGTGTCATTGGAGGTTCCCTAACTTGTGGTACAAGTGTTGGTTCAATGGTTGGTTTGATGTCTTCATCATGTTGTCTTGACCAACTTCGAGGTTGGGTATTCTTCTTGTGTTTTTGGGCCAAAAATACACCTTAAAGCTCTTATTTAAGTATATCCAGCCTATAAGAATGTCACGTCTTGTAGATTTATTGGGTCTGAAACAGAAAATGATAAATAGCCCATTGTTACATTCAAGTTCAACTTGATCATATTCCATCCATATTTCACTTTGTCAATCAAAAGAACATGTCTTGAAGCTTCTTCTGCCGCATCAATAAGAAAATCATCAGAATCCTCATGTATCTCACAAATCCAAGGTCTGATTTACAGTTTTCAATGAGCTTATTGAGTCGATACATGTCTAAGCCAACAGTCCTGCATCTTCCAGGAGAAAAGAAGGATCTGAGATATCTTAAGGGAACAGTGGACTATGGTGTTTGGTATAAGACTGGAAGTACAGGAGAGCTATCAATTTACAAATATAGCAAATTTGCAGGAGATTCAGAAAGCAGGAATAGTACATCCTTGTTATGTACTACTTATGGACAACTCTACAGTGGCTTGGGTGTCTAAGAAACAACTAATAGTTACACTTTCTACTACGGAAGCTGAGTATGTATTTACATTAGTATGCGCTTGTCAAGTTATCTGGTTTAAGAGAATTTTGGAATATTTGGGTAGTAATGTAGAAGGAAGTACAAATATTCTTTGTGATAATACATCAACAATCAAGCTATCAAAGAATCCTATATTTCATCAACAATTTGATTTGATTTTCTTATCCCAATTGATGGATGAAAATAGATGTGTGGTTCAGTTGGCTGATTAGTTTCTTCCGATCCACGACCGTTATACAAGGATGATGACTGGAGTGACTAAGAGATTTAATGTAACTTTTCACTTTTGTTGTATGGAACATGTTGCTGCTGCTCACACGCAACTGGAGAAACTCTTTGATTTGTGTCACAAGAGGCTTGGACACCCTTCGTCAAAAGTTGTTGGTTCCATACTCAATGTTTTTGTGATTTATGATTTTTCAAATAAGGCTTATGTTGTTTGTCATCGCGCGAAGCAAACTCGAATACCTTTTCCTACTAGTTTAAATAAAACTTAAGATTTTTTTCATATTAATTCACTGTGGTCTTTAGGGACCATATCGCACACCATCATCTTCCAGTTCTCGGTATTTCTTAACAATTGTTGATGACTATTCACACTCGGTCTGGTTATTTTTGCTCAAAGATAAAACTTAAACATCTCTGCATCTAAACAACTTTATAACCATGAAAAATCGACAATTTCATCATCCTATTAAGTGTGTTAGAAGTGACAATGGTACATAATTTGTGTGTCTCACTAACTATTTTCGCATTCAAGGAATTATACATGAGACATCATGCGTTGGAACACCGCAACAAAACGTAGAGTCGAATAAAAACATAGACACATTCTCAACATAGCTCGGCACTTCGTTTTCAAATAGCTTTACCAATTCTATTTTGGGTGAACGTGTTCTCACCGCAACTTATCTCATTAATCGAACTCCAATGCCGGTTCTTAATGGTCTAGCACCCTACGAGAAGCTACATGATTAAAAACGAAACTATGATCAAACCATAATATTCGGCAGTTTGTGTTATGCTCACAACCAAGCACATAAGGATGATAAATTTGAATCTCGTAACAGAAAATGCATCTTTCTAGGCTATCCATATGGACAGAAAGGTTAGAGATTGTTTGATATTCAGATAAATTCATCTTTCATCACTCGTGGTGATTCTGTTTTTTGTGAAGATGAGTTCCCTTACTTGAGTTCTTTAAATGATTCAGTAACAAATTTATCGCTTTGGGATCAGAGGCTATGAGCCCACATGGAGTTGATGATAATTTACTTGCAAGAAATCATGATGGGCCTAAGCCCACCACCACTGATTATTCTACGTCAGTGCCCAATTTAGGAATGGGTGAAAATCTATTGTGGCCTCATTGATGAAAAAACAATCTCAAGTTGACAAAATGATCGTACATGTTTCATTTCAGTAGTGAATCAATGAAATGACAATTTTATCCTTTTCTTTAATTAAAAAAATAAAATAAAAGAAAAAAACATCCAATCAAATTCTTCTTTTCTTCATCATCTCACTAGTCTTCTTCATTCTTCTTCTTCTTCTTCTTCTTCTTCTTCTTCTTCTTCTAAAATTTTCTGATTTTGTTAAAGTTCATAAAATATGGTAATCTATAAATCAAATCGAAGCTCTTTCAACAAAGATTCCAAATATACTTTTGGGTTTTAAAAATTCTTGCGCATGTGCCCGAAAATTCAGTTTAAAATTCTAGGTCCGAAAATAAATTTGTTCACAATGGAAAAATAACTATTGGGCTTTGTTGCTGTTGGTTTCTTGAGTTCAAATATGGTGCCGGATATTCAAAATTCACACTAGAACTCCGTTGATTTAACTTTAAATTTCGAGAATCAAAACTTTATGATAAAATTCCGAATTAGTTAGTTGAAATTAAGAGGTGAAATTAGTATTATTAGATTTAAAATTTCAAGAGATTTCTATACATATATAAAATGGTACATGTAGTACTTGAAATTAAAATTCATCATTGATGATATTCAAACTATTTTCTGTCAGGTATAACTAGGATAACTAGGATAACTGAGATAATTAGGATAACTGGTACAACTAGGTGAACTAACTTAAGTGGGACAAATAGTATGATGTTGTGGAATGTTCTTAATGATATCAATTTTTTTTGTTTAACCACATAATTTCCTAACAAAAGAAAGAAATAAGACATGCGACAATGTATTTATCGGCTAGTGGAAATTGAAGAATCTACTTAGGATTTGAACATTTTTTAATGATAATGTAGGAACTAGTAATAACTTGTAGAAATTTGTATTATGTATTGCTTTCAGTTTGTCCCAACTAGATAACTCTAATAATACTTCATATAGTTGGTGTTTTTGGAAAATTAGTGACTTGTTCTACAAAAAATGAGAAAAATTCAATTGTTGTAAAAATCAAAATTATTAGATTTGTTGTACAATATCTAATCTACATCATAATTTTTTTATAACTCATGTCAGTGTCATTTTAGTGTATGTAATATTTTTTAATTAGTTATATTCAACTCAACTTTTGCATCAAAAACTTTATACTACTAGGCATTGTTTTTAAAAATAAGCAGTTGAATTACCAAAATGATGTAACTAATATATTTTTGAAAATATATTTATATAAAAACATGTTAAATGTATTTTGATTTTATATTTAATGTGGTTTAACTAGAAAATTTTAATTAAAACTATGGTTTCACTAGTTTTACAGTTTTAGACCCCAAAAATAACTATGTGGAATGAAGACTAACTAGATAACTAGGTATGACTATATACAAATATATGAAGAGTTAAAACGAGTTATTCCTAGTTATTCTTTTTTGGCGGTAAATGTGTCAGCTAAGTCGGCTAATTAATCTTAGTTATTCTTTTTCGGCAGCGCACATGTCAACTTTATCGGCTAGTTAATCCTAGTTAATCTAATTATACCAAATTTAATATATACCAAATTATATGGATAATTTAAAATCTACACTCATTTTTTAATGAAAATCTTTTCTTTCTAAAAAATAAAAAAAAGTATAAAAATTATTAATTTGATATTTTATAATGATTTTTTTATTTTTCATATGAAAATTCAAGAGAAAAATCAATTTTAATACACCAACTGAATTTCATTTATCATTTTAATATATGAATATTAAAATTAATAAACCAAGTTCTTACTTTACCTACTTTAATAAATAAAATATCAATCATTTACCGATTTTACATACGTTCGGTTATTTTCCGTTTAGGGAAAAAAATTATTTTTTAATAAAAATAAAAAATTCATGAAAAATCCGAAAAAAACTATAAATTTTAAAAAATTTCCAAAATAAATCAAGAAAAATTTAAAAATAATAAAAAATTTATTAAATATTTTTATGTTAAAACGTTTAACATAAAATTTTTACAAAAATGTTAGAAATTAAATATTCCAAAATCTATAATAATTTTAAATAATAAAATTTCCAATATAAATCATGAAAATTTCAATAAATAATAAATATTTTTAAAACATGTCATTAAAAAATGTAAATAACAATATTGAAATAAATCAAAATCTTTAAGAACCAAAAAATCAAAACTAATATACATTCATGCCCTAAATCAATAATAAAACTAAAATATTAAATATATATTAATTACAGTTTTTTGAATAAAAATTGATCTTTATTTCCATAATAATTAGATAAATAATTTTAAAATTTTTGTTTAATAAAAAATATAATACATAAACTAACAATTATTTATCAATTTTACACATGTTCGTTTAAGAAAAAATAGATTTTTTAATAAAAAATTAATAAATCTTTCAGAAATTTCCAAATAAATAGATGAAATATAAAATTTAAAATTTAAATTTTCCAAAATAAATCAAGAAAATTTCAAAAATAATAAATATTTTTCTAAGATGTTTTTATTTAAAAATATTAACAAAATTGTTTAAAATTACAGTTTCTTCATAAATTAAAAAATTAAAAGTTTATTACTATATAAGTTATATTTACTAGTTGGAACTACTAAAATTTGATAAACTATTCGGATAAATTTTAAAGAACTTTATGAAAAAAATTTAAAATTTAATACATAAACTATCATATATTTACTAATTTTACACATATTTGTTTTTAAAAAGTTTTAATTCATGAAACAACAAAAAAAATTTATTGATGAAGAATAATTGGATTCTTTGGCTATGTACAAATACCCTACGAGTTAAACCTAATTACCCCTAGTTATACTCATTTTATGGCGTACGTGGCACCTTTATTAGCTAGTTAAAGTTTATTTTTTTCTACTTATACTTATTCTTCATCCTCTATATCCACATCCTCCGCCACCACCACCACCACCACCACCATAGTCTCAACAGTTTCTTCTCCATTTTTCGCAATAGCGGTAGTCTCTTTCCATAATGCTTCCACAAACTTTAAACTACCCACATCCTTATGATTTGGAGAGGATTGATGACAGTGTCACCCCGATATCAGTATGTGCTCCCTTGTCGAGTATCGAATTGGGACGCCATTTACCACAAAACATAGTTCGTGTTGCATGTCTGTCTTTGCTATTTGTACTATTAGTGTCCAAATCCCAAAAGCCTATGGTTCTTTTCCAAAGACAGGTGGAAAAAGTTGCTGGACTACGGATACTCTTGAAACCACTTTAATTTGGTTCTCCTTAGGCCTTTAATAAAGTCCATGACGTCATTGAGATGGCACCGTGTTTGGATCTTCGAATAATGCTTGAACTCTTCTGGTGGAAATTTTAAAAAAGCGACTGCATTGGCTCACCAAGCTACAAAAAAAAACAAAAAAATGGAAATTATATGATAATTTTTCACTCATATTGTTAAACTCAGTTAACGTAGTTATCCTAGTTACACCTAGTTAAACCTTTAAACATAGTTACATCAAGTTAAATATAGTTAAACCTAGTTAACGTGGTATTCATAGTTATACCTAGTTAAACTCTTTAAACATAGTTACACCAAGGTAAACCTAGTTAAACTAAATTAGCGTAGTTATCATAGCTAACCTAGTTAACCCAAAAGTCCCCTTTTGTTTGCGATAAACCCAGAAATGAGAAGCTTATCTTTGGCAAATCGACAATATAGAACGTTAAATCGCAAAACACTCGCATATGAGTTGATAACAAAGATAAAATGAGTTTAAATCTGAAAACTTAAGAAAACTTAGGGATTTTGAATAAAAGGGGGGGGGGAGAAATCAATATCTAAATCTATGGATTTTTTCTACACCGGTTCAGTTTCAATTTTAGGTTAAATTATCCAAATTTAATTGGGTCATTTGGGTTTACCTGATTTGTGTGTGGTTGAGTTGGTAATTAGTTGATTTCATTAAGAATAGGAGTGTATTTTCTTTATTTTTTATTTAGAAATAAAAGAAAAATATATTTTTTATAAAGGGGCCTTACAAGCATTTTTGTTAATAGAAGAGGACTGATGAGGCATTGGTCCTTTACGAATAGACATCACCATTGAACCATCGACACAGTCTTCTGCTTCCCCTTCAACATATGTTCCTACAACGACTAACTCCGCTCCAGCCACATCGCCTCCTGCCATAGAACCTTCTGGCAACGAATTGTTGGGTCGTGGTCAACGCCAACGACATCCATCCGTTCTGCTCCGTAATTATGTTGTCAATACTGCTCAAAGCAGGTTTCTTCTTCCTCGAAAAGAATCCTCGCTTTATCCTATCGAAAATTATGTTGGTTGTATTGGTTTTCTAATAATCACCAGGCATATCTTGTGGGTATCGCTACTGCTATTGAATCAAAGAATTTTCTACAGGCTGTTACACACGATGTGTGGCGTACTGCATTGAGAAACGAAATTGATGCTCTGCAGAATAATCAAACCTGGATTCTACAAGATTTACCTCCTGGAAAAAGAGCTATTGGATCAAAATGGGTATTCAAATTTCAGCATAAATCTGATGGCTCCGTTGAATGACATAAAGCCCGACTTGTTGCTATTGGGAATAGACAGATTGAATGAATTAATTATGGTGAGACCTTCGCTCCACTGGAAAAAATGGATACAATGAGGCTGTTTCTTCAATGCGCTGCTAGAAATAAGTGGTCGGTTCATCATATGGATGTGTATAACACCTTCTTACACAACAATCTAAAAAATGAAGTATATATGAAACCGCCTCCTGGTTTTCTTCCGTCGGACAGTACTAAGGTATGTTGTCTTCACAAGAGCATCTATGGTCTTAAGAAAGCTCTAAGATGTTGGTTCGAGAAAATTAGTACTGCTCTCAGTGAGTATGGTTTTCGAAAATCCTTGTCCGATTACTCGCTGTTCATTTTTCAACGTGGTCAGGTTCAAATCCATATTCTAATATATGTTGACAATATGATTCTAGCTAGTAATTGCATAGATGCGATGAAACAATTTAAACTATATCTCGCTACACGATTCAAGATGAAGGATCTTGGCTCACGGAAATATTTTCTAGGTATTGAGGTTTCAAGAAGCTCACAGGGATTCTACCTCAACCAACAAAAATATGCATTGGAAATCATTGCAGAAAGTGGTTTAGTAGGTGCAAAACCTGCATCATTTCTACTTGAACGGTATCATCACTTGGCTCTCTCAACATCTCTGATACTTGAGCATCGTGAAGATTGTCGCCGTTTAATTAGAAGACTTATATATCTCGCGCTGACAAGACCAGACTTGGTTTTCTGTGTATACATTCTTTAAGGGTCAATGGCACGCAACTTTAAGGGTCGCTCGCTATCTCAAATCCAATCCAGGTCAGGGAATTCTTCTTAAGTCTGACTCTGATTTTCAAATTAAAGGTTGGTGTGGTTCTGATTGGGCGAGTTGTCCATTGACTTGCCGCTCAATCTCTGGTATGTTGTTCAACTTGGTAACTCTATTGTTTCTTGGAAAACAAAAAAACAGAACACGGTCAGTCTCTCCTCAAAAGAGGCCGAATATAGGTCGATGGATTATATAACTAAGCATTTAATCTGGCTCAAACGATTACCATTGTCGCTCGACATAAAACATGACCAGTTTATGCAACTCTTGTGTGACAGTAAGTCGGCAATATACATTGCTACCAATCAGGTGTTCCATGAGCGAAGGAAGCTCATTGAAAATGATTGCCATTTTGTTAGGGATGAGATAAAATTAGAGAATCTCCTTCCTATCCATGTTGGAACAAAGACTCAACTTGCTTATATCTTTACGAAGCTATTGGGTCGACAAGCGATTAAAGAACTTCAAGACAAACTAGGCATTTGTGACTTGCATGAGCCAGTTTAAGGGGAAGTATTGGGATATTATGTAATATACAGTATCCCACATGTTAGGGAACTTACCATAGTATATACCAATCACAATATTATCATTAAGTATTAGAGATACTCTTTGTGTTATATAGAGATGTAATCGTTCTTCATCAATAATAGAGAAAACCACTTCTTTTATCTTTCTTGACATAGATTAGAATAAGCGCGTAATATAAAAGACTTGTACATTTTTGACACAAAAAAAACTTGTACATTCCTCGAGATATTCTATTATTTGCCTAAAATAACAATGAAGTACATATATATAATAATTTGATTATCCAGATGTAGAACTAGCTGCGAAATAAGGTAATGGACCACCGAAAAATCGTTAGAGGTTACAAGATAGTGAAGGAAGATTGACAAGTGAAGTCTCGCAAAATCTCCTCCCACGCACTGTCTCATTCCACTTCCAAATACCATCAAAGTTTTTGGCCTTGACCTCAAATCTTTTCCTTGCAAATATAAAGCTTTTGAGATATGATGATCTTGTTTGTTTGTAGTAGATATAGTAAGTATATAAAAATACATGCCATTTCCATGGCTTAAACTCCTTCAGATTCTAATGAATTGCAGAGTTATAGTGAACTACTGAAGTTGCAACAACAACTGTCCAACCTGCCAGAATCGTGTTGATACAAATATGTTTTCAATATCTCAACTAAAAAATCAATATTGACTAACTTGCCTTTGATTTCAACATCTTACACAGCTTTTCTAAAAAATATGGTACCCAAATTTGACAACCTCGTTGATACCTACGTACACAGAGGTTATATAGAATAGAGTACAACATGTTGAAATCTAAATTTAATTTATTACCATGCTGATAAGAACAGAACTTAGAAATCTAAAGAACAGACAGAATGCAGCTTAAAGAAACT